>PVKM010034351.1:0-15596 GCA_004027735.1 Carollia perspicillata
TAAGTCCCTTTAACATTTCATATAATAAGGGCTTGGTGATGATGAACTCTTTGAACTTGACCTTACCTGAGAAGCACTCTATCTGCCCTTCCATTCTAAATGAAAGCTTTGCTGGATAGAGCAGTCTTGGATGTAGGTTCTTGCCTTTCATGACTTGGAATACTTCTTTCCAACCTCTTCTTGCCTGTAAGGTCTCTTTTGAGAAATCAGCTGACAGTCTGATGGGAACTCCTTTGTAGGTAACTTGTCTCCTTTTCTCTTGCTGCTTCTAGGATTCTCTCCTTCATTTCAATCTTGGGTAATGTAATTATGATGTGCCTTGGTGTGTTCCTCCTTGGGTCCACCTTCTTTGGGACTCTCTGAGCTTCCTGGACTTCCTGGAAGTCTGATTCCTTTGCCAGATTGGGGAAGTTCGCCTTCATTATTTTTTCAAATAAATTTTCAGTGTCTTGGTCTTCCTCTTTTCCTTCTGGCACCATATGATTCGGATGTTGGAATGTTTAAAGATGCCATGGAAGTTCCTAAGCTTCTTCTCATTTTTTTGAACTCTTGTTTCTTCATTCTGTTCTGGTTGAATGTTTCTTTTTTCCTTTTGCTCCCAATAGTTGATATGAGTCCTGTCACTGTTGGTTCCCTGTAGATTTTTATTTATTTCACATAATGCAACCTTCATTGCTGCCTAGGTCTTTTTTATGCGGTTGAAGTACCAGTGAGTTCCTGGAGCATCCTGATTACCAGTGTTTTGAACTGTGCATCTGATAGGTTGGCTGTCTCTTCATTGCTTAGTTGTATTTTTTTCTGGAGTTTTGAACTATTCTTTCATTTGCGTCATTTTATTTTGGTCCAGGTGCGCCAGTTACATGGTAAGGGGTGGAGCCTTAGGTGTTCACCAGGACAGGGGAAATCACTGGTTGCCACACTGTATGTGGGGAAAGGGCCTGCGAGGGAACAGTGCCGCTTGCTCCACTTTCTGCCATTTTTCAGTCACTTCCCCCACTCCCACAACCCATAATCAAATTCGGCCCTTCTGGTGCTGATTCCCAAGGTGGCGGATTTGTGTACACTGTAGGACCCTGTGGGCCTCTAAAAAGAACTCTTCTGTGAGACTGGGAATTTCTCCCTCTGCCACCTCGACCCCCACCGATGTTTTTAATCACTGGTTTGAGACTTTATTTCCCTGCACTGGAACCCTGGTTGTGCAGTTTGTTTTGCTCCCTAGTTGTTCCTTCTGGTTTATCTGCATGCGGATGTGGGACCGCCCAGTCTGCAAGCTGCTGCTTTGCCTAGTTCTCTAGCCACTGTGTTTCCTCAAGTCCTCTCCACCTGGCTGACCATCTCCGCCCCACTACCGGTCTGGATGAATGTTTCTTCTTTAAGTCCTTGGTTGTCGGACTTCCACAGAGTTTGATTTTCTGTCAGTTCTGGTTGTCTTTTGTTTTTAAATTTGTTGTTGTCCTTCTTTTGGTTGTGCGAAGAGGCACAGTGTGTCTGCCTACACCTCCATCTTGGCCAGAAAGATTGAGTCTTGATAATGTGGGAAGCCTTTGTAGTAATGCAGAAAGAGAAGGTGAGGGTAAGCACTAGCATTGTGGAATGGGAATAGTGAATTTAGAATCAGTTTTAAAGATAAAATTGGTAAATAAAACATAACTAAACTTAGGTTGAAGTCTGGAGAAACTGAAATGGAATTTATCAAGTGGAATTATGAAATGGAATCTGTTGAATAAAAATATATTTTTTACTCAATATTTTATTATTTCTTTTAAATATATTTTATATAATATTAAACTTAATTTTAAATAATTTTTTTGGTTAGATTGAATTGTTAAGTCTTGTTTTGGTATTGAATAGATGGGTTTTATTTTTAAAATGCAGTTTTTAGTTAAAAGTTTTTTAAATGGAAAGAATGTGAACATATGCAAATATATAAATAATAATGATTTAAAGGTAAAAAGAAGCCTCCTTTTATCTAATTCTCACTTCTCTCCTGGTAACCACTATTAACAGTTTATTGTGTTTAAATATATGTACACACATATCTTTATGTGATATCTGTTTCAATCTATCATCAGTTATTTTTATAAAAATGGGATCCAGTGTACAGTTCTCAAAGTAGCAAAAATGAACACATCAATTTATGTGTTCCAAAGATACATTCTGTCTGTAGCATATAACAAGAAGCAAAAGCTTATGAACTTGAAGTTATGCTTATCAGTGTTTTAGCATGCTCACTAACTTTGAAATGATCTAATTGTATGAACTTGGTTCTTAAAACCTTTCTGAGTCAGTTTCTGTAAGAGTAATAAAAAAAGTATAACAATTAAAATATTAGACAAGCTTACTTATTTTCTGGGAATTTTGGTACTATTCAGTTTATGTAACTGAATATTTATCTCTGTAAGCCAATCAGAATAGAGTTGCTTTATAAGTTTTTATAATATAATTTAGTAGTACCCTCTGTAGTTAGGAAAGACTTATATACTCACAAAGAAAGGTAAAGACCTTTATGAATTATAGACACATAACCAAACAAGCACTGAGAGGCCTTATCATTTCCAGTTTTACAATTTTAGCCATGGCTGTAGAGTTAACACAGAAACATAAAACTGGACCTATCCAGATACCAAAAAGCTGTTCTCCTTTCTGTCAGCCTGACATTCTAAATTGATTTGAGCTCAAAACAGGTACACAAAAGAGGCAAATGAACAAGTAACTGATGAATCGGATTTTCCTTTTTCTCTCACCCAACACAGAACAGATATGTGCTGGGGGTGTCCAACCTTTCTGCATCTCTGGGCCAACATGGAACAAGAAGAGTTGTACTGGGCCTCACATACATACACAAACACTAACAGAAACTGAAGAGCACAAAAATAAAAGATTTTAAGTAAATTTATAATTTTGTGTTGGGCTGCATTCAGCCCGCGGGACATGGGTTGAACACCCATGAAACCATTAATTTGTTCATAAAGATTCCTAAATGGCAATCCATAAAATCAAATTCACAATCGTTGTTATCACCAAGGAGAATAACTTACTGACCATAAAAAAAAAAAAAACCAAAAACTAAAAGCAAAAACAAGACAAAATTAGAAGAGAAGCAAATTAAAATTAGAAAGACAGAGTTAGTTAAGTTCTGCTGCTGTTCTTGATTCACTTCTGGAAGACAAAGACATATCTGGGCTTAAGGTGTGATGTCTACCATTCTGGCAAAGTAATGCTGTTGGGTGAATCTACTGGGAATCTTGGTGGAATTTCCAGACTGTTAAAAGATATATTTTAGAAGAGAAAAAATCATGACTTCCATTTAGATAGCAAATGAACACATGTTTAAGATTTTATTTATCTTATTATTTACAAGGTAGTCAGAGAGATATTATAGCTGGTTCAAAGGAGAATGCAAAGAAAAAGGTACATTTATAGATCAGGAATATTAAAGTGAATTTGCAAATGGATGCAAGGCTGGCTTCTTCCACAGCAGTGGACAATTTACTTGCATATCTGTAGATAATAATTATATGCATTACTGTGAATTTTCTATATGTTAACTTCTGTTTTCAGAGTTGTAAAATAGCCCAATAATAATTCCTGTAGGGTTCGATTACCATGGAGGCTCCAGCCATTTCAGTGGAAGGATATCCAGTACTCTCTTGCTTATTCCAAAGTCTTAAAAATTTTCTTTACAAAGTGATTTTTTTCTGCCTTTATTCTTGGAGAATTGTCTTTGTTTTTGGTATTTTATTAACTTAGTCTCGATATGTATTTGAATCTATGGTTTAGTTTACTTTTCCTTCTCTTCTGTAGATTTTTCTCTTTTATTTTAGGGATATTTTCTATTATGTCTGTGTGCTCTTTCTTTTCTATTCAGTTATCCTACTTCAGGTGTACTAATTATGTTTCTCTTCAGTGTCTGTCCTACACCTTCTGTCTAATTGCTTTGATGTATTTGCCTTTCTTCCCACTAAATGCTCAGGTTATTTTAAGATTTTTATTGTTGCCATAAGTTTGATTTTCTTTTGTCTTTGGTTTTTTTCTTTTCTTTTTTTTTTTGCTCCCCCCCACCACATTCCTTGTTCTTGTTAATTGATTTCTTTAGCTCTATAACTTCTCAATTTACCTGGTTCGTCTTTTCATCTTTGAGCTTTTGTTTTATTAAATATATGTTCTTTGTAGGTTGTTTTCTGTTACAAAGAACTCACTGGAGATTTCTTTGTTTTCTTTTTCTTTTTTTTTTTTCTTTTCAGACTGGGTTCTTCCTTTGTTTTTCATGCTGTAGTCATTATTTGTATCTCTCCTTCTTTCCACCCCCTTGTTTATATGTAACCAAACTGCCATTCTGGATGCCTGCTGCTATGAAAAGCCAGTACACCAGAAGCAGGTGCTGATGTAAAGAAAAGTGGTTTGTTTTTTACGTCCTGGCTATCTGGAAGTTGCAGAACTCATGTCTCAAAGCCCATCTCCACCATCTCAGTGGAGGCAGAGTTTTTACAAGAAGGGAGAGGGGAACAGAGCAGAGAAATCAAGGAAGGAGGTTGAAAAGTTTTCTATGTAAAAACTAGCACAGTCCATTCTGATAAGGCAAATATGATGGTTCAGCATGCATCATCCTGGTTTATTCATCCTGGGCTAGTCGTCCTGGGTTTATGTCATCCTGATTTTATGTCATCCTGGCTTCATTGTTGAAGATCAGTCAGCAAATCTCCCAGAGCTAGCTAGGATGCCTGAAGGTCGGAGTCTGTATCTTTTGAAATTTAGTTCCTAGGATTCTTATACAAACATGCTCTTCATCTACAAGCTTATGTCTATTAGTCAGAGTCAGGACTTACAGAAACAATGTCAAAAGAATCCACTGTTACATGTACAGTTGAGTGGCGATTACTTTTTATCTTGCTAGGTACAGGATTAGATAGTTAGGTCAGACATTGTATTTGCCCTGATGTAACAAGTTATTTCCCCAAGCCTTTTTCACCTTAGCTCTCTGACTGTTTCCTTCTTTTACTGCACCTCCTGCATATGCCTTGCGTTGTTCTCTGCATTCTCTTTAGTAGAAGGGTATAAGGTGGTGTTGGGGGAAGAGCTTTTCTGACACCTCAGGCTCTCTGTCTTTACTGTTTCTTGAGCTTTTGTTAAGTGTTCTCACTCCATCCTGTTGAGGGTGTAATATATTTGTAGTAGCAGACTCTTCCCGCAGTTCAGAATAGTGCCTTGGAAGTCAAAAGGTTCTGTGGCCACTCTGCCTCAGCTGAGGTTTCAAAGCTTCTGTGCTGAAGATGTTCCCTGGATTTTTCTAGGGCATGCCAAATTGGATCTTTCCTTCCAAACTGGAGGATATTCATTAAAACTTTCAAGTTGTATTAACCCACCTATTTTTGGTACTACGGCTTCCATATAGTATCATCAGGCTAGGAGCTAGAGCATACTGCACAGAATCTCACTGTCCACTTTTTAAAGTTTAGAGGTCCTTCGTTTAAACAGTTTCTTGTTTGACAGCAGCTGGTTTTTTTTTTTTTTTTCTAAAAAAATATTACACACATACACACACATATGCATATTTTTTAAAAAAAATTATTGGGGACAAGAAGTTTGGTAATTCTGCTTCACCCCACCATCTTTACTCAAAAGTCTTTATGATTTCCTAAGTATTACTTTTGACATAATTAATAACACATATATACTCTGAAAATTCTCTAAATTCTTAAGGTCAGGGATGACTTGGAACCAATTTTTAAATTAAAAAAATAAAACTAACAAATTAAAGACAATATCATAAGATACATAAGTTTAAAAAAAACAGTGACCCTTAAGCATGTAGTTTTCTTTATTTTTGCATTTTGCTCTTGTGAGTGCTTTTATAGAATTTAATATAATCTTAATGAACATATAGGTTATGACCATATGTTAATGTTAATGTTAGGGTAAATATTTTAATATTTCTATCATCTTTTTAATCTCATCGTATCATATCATAATTTATTAAACAGTTAAAGGACACTAATTGTTTCTAGTTTTATGTTCATGTCTATGCATCAAATCTTTTTCTGTTTGTTGTATTACCTTTAAAATAAATTGGAGAGGTTGAAATTAATGGACTAATCAACTTTATTAAATTATTATACTTTTTATTCTGACACTAACTGTAGTGTCTTTTTATATTACTGGCTAAAAATTCTTTTAAGATTGTTGCTTAAAATTACAACTGATATCTCAGCCCTTAATGCTATTAGACTTTTTGGTGCTGCTGTATTCTTTTCCTGTATCCTTTCCGAGGCTTGAATTATTAAAGTTTAAACATGTAGTCTGGGTTTTATAAGATCATGTATGCTTATAAATAAATCAGAAATCACATGTTTATATTGTTAAAAGATATAATAGTACCTAATGTGGAAAAGTAATTTGGATTAAAATTAAAATATATGCCACAGAAGTAGTTTCTTAAAAATATATTCTTTAGTAGTCTAATTTTATTATTTCTGGATTTTGCTATCATCATTCATAGATCAGGTATATAAAAGTGTATAAAAATATTCTTTATTTTTCTAACATAAAGTTATTTAATCAATGCATTCAATATTTATAAGTTCTGTAAGGATCATGAGTAGTTTTTGGGCTTTGTTGCATTTAATTATATAAAAATATGCATTCACATTATGTAATAATCTATGTAATTGTCCTTATTTACAGATGTGTAATCTGGTTTTTTTTTTTCCTCCTCAGATTCTGTTGAATTTTAAGAACAAATGTACATTATAGCTCATGGAAGAAAAAACACAAATCAAGACTTTTTTGGGTTCCAAGTTGCCAAAGTATGGAACAAAATCTGTAAGAAGTACAGTGCAGCCAATGTCAAGTGGGACACCCGTGAATTTATTAGGAACTTCCAAAAGTAGCAATGTGAAAAGTTACATCAAAAATAATGGCTCTGGTTGTCCATCATCTCATCCATTGAATTGGAGACCGGCAACTAAATACCAACTTAGTGCACAAAGTACTGAAGAGTCTACTGACACCCAAAGTTCACATGATAAAGTAATTAATCCTGAAAAACATACACCTGCCCAAGGAATGTTTGCTAAAAATGGGATAAAGGGAGGTTTGAAAAGTGTTTCTTTATTCACATCAAAGTTAGCAAAGCCATCCACTATGTTTGTATCATCTACAGAAGAGTTAAAACAAAAGTCTTTGTCTGGACCGTCTAATTTGGGTAAATTCACCAAAGGCACATTATTAGGAAGGACTTCATATTCTTCAATCAGTGCTCCAAAATCACAGCTGAATGGATTTTTTGGAAATCGATTGGCTGGTAGCATACAAAGGCCTAGAGCAAACTCCTGTGCTACCAGAAGCAGTTCTGGAGAAAGTTTAGCACAATCCCTAGACAATATTAAATCTCTTACTTGTGAAAAAATGGTAAGGTCACAGAGTTTTTCACATTCCATTCAGAATTCCTTCCTTCCACCTTCATCTATAACCAGATCACATTCCTTCAATAGAGCTGCAGATCTTAGTAAGCCTTATCAGAACCAACAGCTGCCCATTAGAGTGCCTCTGAGGTCAACTATGCTAACAAGAAATTCCCAGCAGTCAGAAGTACTCAATGGGAATGAACTAGGGTATGGATTTAATAGGCCTTATGCTGCTAGTGGAAAGAAGTTGGCTATACCAAATGGCCCAGGTATAACTTCCACTTTGGGTTATAGGATGGCTCATCCCTCTCTACTGAAATCTGGTCGATCTCCATTTTCTGGGACTGTCACAGTTGATGGTAATAAAAATTCACCTGCTGGCACACATGTAGAGGAAGATACTGCACTTTTGGCTGAGGACAGAGCTACCGACAAGGACCAAGAGCTAACTGAAAATGATAATTATAGAACAGAAAAGGGCCAGACCATGAAGCATGATGCTAAAATTAGATACTTGAGTGATGATGTGGATGATATTTCTTTGTCTTCTTTGTCATCTTCTGATAAGAATGATTTAAGTGAAGACTTCAGTGATGATTTTATAGATATAGAAGATTCCAATAGAACTCGAATAACTCCAGAGGAAATTTCTCTCAAAGAAGAAAAGTGTGAAAATGTACCATCAAAGGATGTATTTGATTCCCCCAAGGAAAATGAAAAATCCTTCAGTAAAACTGATGACTGGATAGATATAAGTGTTTCTGGTAAGTATTAATATCCTTAAGTTTATATGCTTTCTCCTGGACAAAATAACTGAATTTACATTCATGGTTATCTTTGATTTGTTATTATCAATTTCATGGAGGGCTGAATCTAGATAAAATAGTAGCGGGGCAACATTTTTCTTTCTTTGTGGCTTTTGCTTCCTGTCCTGTTTTTCACTTTAGAATATCAGTAAAAACATTCTTCTCCTAAAGTATCTTACCTTTGTTCTTTTTTGACTGTCATAGTTCTTTGGCTACCCCATTTCCTATACCGTCCTTAACATCCACCTGTCTATTTTGTACCTACCAATTTGTGCTTCTTAATCCCTGCACCTTTCCCCTCTTTTGTCCCTCTCCCCTCCCAGCTGATAACCCTCCATAGGATCTCCATATCTGTGATTCTGTTCCTGTTCTGCTCATTTGCTTAGTTGTTACTTGGATTCAATTATTGATAGTTGTGAATTTAATGCCATTTTAATGTTCATTGTTTTGACCATCTTTTTTTTATGTAATTCCCTTTAGCATTTCATATAATAATGGCTAGGTGAGGATGAACTACTTTAGTTTTATCTTGTATGGGAAGCACTTTATCTGCCCTTCAATTCTAAATGATAGCATTGCTGGACAAAGTATTCTAGGTTGTAGGTCCTTGCTTTTCATTGCTTTGAATACTTCTTGCCAGTCTCTTCTCGCCTGCAAAGTTTCTTTTGAGAAATCAGCTCACAGTCTTATGGGAACTCCCTTGTAGATAACTCTCAGCTTCTTTCTTGCTGCTTTTAAGATTATCTCTTTATCTTTAACCTTTGGCATTTAAATTATGATGTGTCTTGGTGTGGTCCCTTCTGGGTCCATCTTGTTTTCGACTGTGCTCCCTGGACTTGTGTGTCTATTTCCTTTACCAGATTAGGGAAGTTTTCTTCCATTTTTTTTTAAGTAAGTTTTCAATTTCTTGTTGTTCCTCTTCTCCTTCAGGCACCCCTATGATTTGGAAGTTGGTGCATCTAAAGATGTCACAGAGGTTCCTAAGTCTGTTGTCATTTATTTAAAATTATTTTTTCTTCCTTCTCTTCTAATTGAATGCTTTTTTCTTCTTTATGTTCCAAATCATTGATTTGATTCTCAGGTTCATCCCCTTCACTGTTGGTACCTTGTAGATTTTGTTTTATCTCACTTAATGCAGCCTTCATTTTTGCCTGGGTCTTTTTTATGGTGTTGATGTACCCAGTGAGTTCCTGGAGCATCCTGATTAACCAGAGTTTTTTGAACTATGCATCAGATTGGTAGTTTATCTCCATTTCATTTAGTTCTTTTTCTGGAGTTTTGTTTTATTCTTTCATTTGGGTCATATTTCTTTGTCTCCTCATTTTGGCAGCTTCCTTGTGTTTGTTTCTGTGTATTAGGTAGAGCTGCTGCTTTGATTCCCCTTCTTAGTACACCTGTTAAGTTGTATGGAGCGGAGCCTTAGGTAATCATGAAGGCAGGGCAACCCATGTCTCCACTCTTGCTCTGTGTTTGGGAGGTCTCGCAGAGGGGACAGTGTCACTGCCTGGCCTCTGGAGTTTTGTCCAGGAGGCAGTTGTCTTCCCACTTGCACTTCACTTTCTTCCCATATGTCACTGGTACCCCTGCAGCTGTTGCCCTGGTGCTGAATCCTAGAATGGGTGGGTCTGTGTGAGTCCTGTGTCCTTTTTGGGCCCTTTAAGAGGACACAGTTTCTTCTACTGTCCCAAACCCCACTGGTTTTTACAGCCAGAATTTATGGGGATATATCTTCCTGGTGCTGAGACCCTGGGCTGGGTGGTCTGTTCTGGGGCTGGGATTCCTCACTCCTAAAGTATTCCTCCTATTGTTTATCCGCAACATGTGGACGTGAGACTGACTGTTCTCGTCTCTGCACCACATTTCCACACCTCTGTGTGCATCTCCGCGTCTCTGCCTCTCCTACCCATCTGGATGAATGTGGCTTCTTTAAATCCTTAGTTGTCCGACTTCCACACAGCTCAATTTTATGAAAGTTCTCAGTGATACTTGTTTTGTAGTGTAGCTATATTTGTTGCTATAGTTGTTCATGGAGGCGAGGCATGTTTACCTGTGCCTCCATCTTGATCAGAAGTCTGGTGTGCCATGTTAAACCACCTCTTTTCTTAGGGTAGTAGTAGATCATTGCTATTTTTCAGGAGTAAAACTATACCAAAGGATAAATGAGCAGTTATGTCTAATCTAATGAATTTTCTTATCCTAGGAAATTTTGATTTTTTTAACAGAAGATGTAGATTTCTTGCTAGAGCAATCTTTATAGCTAATACTTTCTGAAAAGCTTAATTTTTTTAATTAAGGAAAGTGAGATAGTGTATGTTAAACATTTCCTCTTATTCTTGGTTTTCTTACCACTGAGTGCCAGACAAAATTTGTCCTTGTTCTCATAGCCTGAGAGAAGAACAGACTGAAGGGATTGGGTAAAGGCATGTGGCCTGGTCAAGGCACTGGGCCATACCTGGAGATGTGTATAATAACCCTTGACTGTGTGAGAGTGTTCTAGTTAGGAGTGTTTGCCAGAACAACTTTTTTCCTTATAAAGAGGCAACTGTGAGGTTAAAAAGATATGATATACACAGAGGGAGAAGTTTCCTGGCTAGTACTTAAATATAAGTATCTTAGGAAATATTAAAGGAATATTAGGCCTTACTTATATTTCTGGAAATGTTGCAGAAGTGAAAGATGACCCAGTGAATTTTCTTTATATCTATTGAGAAACATTTCAGTAGGTTATTTTCAAGATTTCACCTTTGGATTTATTTATGGTTTAGAAGTTAGAAAATGCTACAGGTATGAATGCTTTATGCTAAATTTTTTGCTATAATGTATCAAATTATTATTTTATAATATTTATAAAAACATAATTTGTATTTTGGGAATCTGGGAAATAATTATATTTTGTGAATTAATAACTGTTTCTCTTTCTCTTTTAAAAAAACCAATTGAAGACAGGAGTGAATGTACGAAACATAATTCTGGGAATAACTTGATTTCACCAGATACAGACTACAGAGTTGGTTCTTCATTTGAACTCTCTCCATCTGATAGCTCTGATGGAACATACATGTGGGATGAAGAGGGCTTGGAGCCCATTGGAAATGTCCACCCAGTTGGGAGCTATGAGTCCTCTGAAATGAACAGCATAGTATGTATGAAATTCTTTACTTTTTTGGAATGATTTGTTTGCCTTACTGTAGCAGGGGTGTGATACCTTTTGTCCTCTCTGGGCCACTCTGGAAGAAGTGTTCTCTTGGGCCACATATTAAATACATTGTGACATGTAATCACAATAAAAATCTCATAATGTTTTAAGTAAATTCACAAATTTGTCTTAGGCTGCTTTCATAGCTATCCTGAGCAGGATGCGGCCTGCAGGCTGCAGGTTGCACACTCCTGCTAGCAAGACTTACGATATTGATTGGACTATTTTTAAGTTAGCGAACTAGCTCTCCTAGTTTGAGAATGGAAATTTATATCCATTAAGGGCCTGCAAAACATCTGGTCTTAATACACAATAAATCATATATTTGTGTCACATGGCGTGTTAAATAAGTGCACTATTACACATTTATAATACATACATACATACATAGAGACATTTGTATTCTTCAGGTTAAGCCAGGCTAATGGTTCTCAAAGTGGAGGGAAGGGCAATGTCTAGACATTTTTGGTTGTCACATTGAGGGGTGCTATTGGTAAATAAAGGATAAACACCAGGAGTGCTGCTTAATGTCCTATAATGCACAGGACAGCATGCAGAGCAAAGAAGTATCCAGCTCAAAGATGTCAGTAGTGCTACATTTGAGAAACCCTGGCTAAACTAGGCTCGGTAACACTGTGCCAATTCTCAGGGGCTTAACACAATAAAACATTATGTTTTATTCTTACAAAGTTTATTGTAGGTATGAGAGTAGCCTCTTAAGTCTTCTAAGCTGTTTTACCTTTGAGACTTTACCATCTTCTGAGGCCCTATCTTGTCACTGTGGTAGAGTGCCTGAGTCTCAAACGTGCAATTACTAGCTTTGGCCTGCAGATGGCACATGGAACTTGCACGTACAGCTCATGACCCAGACTAAAGTTATGTACTTCTTATGTACTAAGCAATTTTCCCATGTGCTTGGAAGTCAAGGAGACCAAATATGGGTGAGTACTAGAAGTCCTGCCATGCATATTTATTTATACATGTGTATTTAAAGAAACGTTGCAAGTAATGTGTATAATATGCCATATGTTTAAAGTGTACTACTTGGTGTGTTTAAAGTGACTCTTGTACTTATTTATTATATAAAATATGATTTTTCAGTAAGTGTATGGAAAATTGGTAGGCTTTGTGGATATATCAAATTGTAAATGGATTTTAGGCACTGTGATTTTTTTATACTCATATAAACCTGTAACTTGGAAAAAATAACCATTGTTACCAAAGGCTCATTAAGTTGCACAAACATAGAGAGATTACAGATTTAATTCAGAGAGAGTATCTCTATCCTGTTAGATAAAAGAAGTTAAGAGAAGATTACATTTTAGGGTCTTACGTGCTTATTACTAGGACTTTTTAAAGCAAATGTTATTGAAGTGGAAATGAACATTGTGTCCAGCAGATGGCAACAATAATCCACTTAGTACTTGACATTTCTTGGGAGGTTCACCGAATTCAGTTCACAGGTCCTGTAACTTAATGACAGAATAGCTTTTAACAGTTCATAATGCATCTGGATTGACCATTAGTTTTTAAGAACTTAGGTCTTCTGATCTAAAAGGGAGGCAGTCTGAAAAATAATGGAGAATTGATGGCAGAAGTTGAAAAGTGTAAGGTATAGTGTGATAGTGTTGTCTTCTAAAATATTTGTTTTCTAACCTTTCACATTTAGAGCTACAGAGTCATCTGGAAATTATTCCTGTGCATGGTGTGAGGTAAAGGTCAAGATACATTTTTTTAAGGATTTTTATTTATTTATTTATTTTTAGAGAGAAGAGAAGGAAGGGAGAATGAGAGGGAGAGAAATATCAATGTGTGGTTGCCTCTCACATGGCCCGCACTGGAGACCTGGCCCGCAACCCAGGCATGTGTCCTGATTGGGAATTGAATCGGTGACACTTTGATTCACAGCCCGTGCTCAATCCACTGAGCTATACCAGCCAGGGCTCAAGATTAATTTTTTTTTTGAAAACTCCTCTTCTCTTCTCTTTACTCTAAGGTTATTTTTGTCATATATGTTTTTGACTGTCTTTTGGTTCATTGGTCTAAATGTGAAAGGTTAGAAAACAAATATTTTAGAAGACAGCACTATCACAATATACCTTATACTTTTCAACGCCTGCCATCAATTCTCTTTGCTTATCCTTATGTCATTGCTACACTGTTTTAATTACTGTAGCATTAAAATAACTATTCGCATCTGGTAGTGTAAGTCTTCCATCTTTGTTCTTTTCCAAGGTTTGCTTAACTCACCTTTTTTAATCTATGTAAATATTAAAATGAACCTGTCAGTTTCTGCAAGAAACCTGCAAGAATTTTGGATGGGATTGCATTGAATTTTTTGACAAATTTGGGAAAAAATGACATACTTACTGTAGCAAGTCTTCCAATTCATGATGTATGTCAATAGTTGTTCTATTTATTTGGGACTTTAGAAATAGTTTTTACTAATGTTTTGTAGTTGTCTGTAAAATTTTGTATATATTTGCTCTATTTTAGGTATCTGATTTTATTGTTATAAGTGGTACTTTAAATTTTTGTTTTTTAAGTTTGTGTTGTGTGTACAGATATACTTGATTTTTGTATTTTGACCTATTTTTCCAATGACCTTGGTAAATTAACTTATTAGTCTAATAATTTGCCTGTGGATGTGAATTCTACATGTACTATGCAATCATACCACTTGCAAAGTCTCCATTACGCTCCCCTCCCCTTTACTACATTTGTTAGGACCTCTAACATACTGTTGAATCAAAATGATGATAGAATTTTGAGGAAAGTTTTAATAGTTTACCTTTTAAGTTTCTGTATGTGTGCATGTGTGTTGGGGGGTGATTAATATACATCTTTCATCAGATAAGGAAGTTTCCTTTTATTTCATTTACTGAATTTTTGTTGTGAGTAAATGTTAATTCTTACCATATGCTTTCTCTACTATTGAAATTATTCAGATTATTATTATTCTGTTATATATTTGCAGTTAGTGTGGTAGATTGCATTTCTTGATTTCCAAATATTAATCCTTTTCATTCCTGGAATGAATTCACTTGGTTGTGATGTATTCTCCTTTTAAATGTTGTTAGAATTGGTTTCCTATTACTTTATTTAGGATTTTTGCCTTTATGTTCATGAACAAGATTGCGCACTCATGTTCCCTCTCTCTGTCTCTCTCTCTTTTTTGTCACATTTTGGTATGAATCAGGGTTATTCTGACTTCATAAGTGAGTTGAGAAGTGTTTTCCTGTTTTTTGCCCTTTGCAAGCGCATACGTGCCCTCGATGTTACTTCTTCCTTGAAGGTATAAAGGAATTTGCAAACGGAACCTTTTGACCTTGGAATTTACTTTGTGAGAAGGTTTTTAATAACAGATTTTATTTTTAAAATAGATACCAGCCTGTTAAAATATATATGTATATTTCTTCTTGTGTTGGCTTTTGAGAATTTGTCCATTTCATCTGAGTTGTCAGTTGTTGCTGAAAGTTGTTCAGAATTATCTTATTAACATCTTTATAGTAGTGATGTCCACTTTTTCACTGCTGATATTGGTAATTCGTGATCCCTTCTTTTTCTTCATTTCAAAGAACCAAGTTTGGGCTTCGCTGATTTTTGTCTGTTTACTGTTTTTCTGTCCTATTGATTTTGGTTCATATCTTTATTTCCTCTCTATTTTCTTTTAGTTTGATTTTGACTTTTCTTTTCCAGACTTTTGATATGGAAATTAGAACATTGACTTTTTTCACCCTTTCCCCCCCAAATATATACGCTGATGTCACATAAAGAGAAGGCTTTAGTACATAGTAAATAGTCTGCTCAATAGCACTATAATAAGTGTAACAGGGGCTGCTTCTAATGTGTTTGTCTTTAAAACAGTGAATTCTAAGCCATGTTATATAGGCCATATTTAGTTTTTTTAACTTTTAATGCTTTTACTTATCTGTGAACAATACATAATACTGCGTTGTATGTGTGTTTTACAACTTACTTAAGTGATGCATATTGAACAATGCCCTAGATGAAATGGACTTAACTGATATATATAGAGCCCTGCATCCAAAAGAAGCTAAATACACATTCTATTCAAACACACATGGGACATTTTCAAAGATAGACCACATGATAGGACACAAAACAAGCCTCAACAAATACAAGAAAATTGAAATCATACCAAGCATTTTCTCTGACCACAAGGGACTG
>PVKM010034352.1:0-15586 GCA_004027735.1 Carollia perspicillata
GGAGGGGAGGCAAAAAGAAAGACGATAAGGACACAGCCCTGGCTGCTGTGGCTCCGTGGACTGCGGACTGAAAAGACTGCTGGCTGGATTCCCGGGCAGGGCACAGGCCTGGGCTGCAAGCCGGGCACCTAGTCGGGGGCGTGTGTGAGGCAGCGGATGGATGTTTCTCTCCCTCTCTTTCTCCTTCCCTTCCCCTCTCTCTAAAACTAAGTAAGTAAAATTTTTCTTTTAAAGATTTTATTTATTTCTTTTTAGAGAGAGGAGAAGGGAAGGAGAAATAGGAAGAGAAACATCGATGCGCGGGAGAGACATAGATGGGGACCAGGTGACCTGGTCACGAAGTGGCGCCGCCCCGTGTGCGAGGCTCAGTCTGCAGTTGCGCTGAATTTAGCCTTATTCTGGTCAGCTTCCAGAAGCTCAGTGCCCAAGATCAAGGTCAAATCAAAAGGGAGGTCGAGACTCACCAGACAACGGCTGCAGTCCCGTCCAGAGACAAATCGTTTGCAGTGACAGGCACCACTGGAGGGATCCCAGGCACGAGTGCCAGGGACCCGGCCCCGGGGGTCGCACCTGCAGGCTAAGGCGAAAGGCTCTCAGATGCTAATGGGACGGCTGCAGGGGTGTGCACGTGCATGTTATCAGGGCAGTGACTGGAGGCAGGGCGAGGAGGACATCGGGGTGGGGTCCGTCCTTAGGGTCACTCACGCTGGCAGCCCTCTGGGTGGGTAAGGCTCAGGC
The DNA here is from genome assembly GCA_004027735.1 of Carollia perspicillata. Classification (NCBI taxonomy): domain Eukaryota; kingdom Metazoa; phylum Chordata; class Mammalia; order Chiroptera; family Phyllostomidae; genus Carollia; species Carollia perspicillata. Next base: position 739 of record PVKM010034352.1, read on the forward strand.
CGTAGTGACCCGGCCGGCAGGAGTCACAGCGTGGGCCCCAGACGTTTACTCTGCAGCGACACTGCCCAGAGAGGGGGCCGTGGGTCTCATCTGTGTGGGCATCACACAGTCCCCCTTCCAGGGCACCCGCAGGGTCACAGTCACAGGCTGGATCCGGAGTCAGAGTGAGGACAGAATTAGGTCGGAGGTCACCATGGAGGGGAATGACCGGTGGGGTGAGCTGGGATTGGAGGCTCGCGTTTGCAGGAGTGAGGGGAACGGGGATCCTCCCGGGGATCTCGGTGGAAGAAGGGCCGGCAGAGCTCACAGCGGCGCCCGGCTGTGTTGTGCTGACACGCGTCACACACGCCTCCGCTCACGTTGCCAGAAGCCAGATACAGGGCCATGTCAAAGTGGCAGCTGCGGGCGTGCCCATGGCACTGGCACTCTGAGGCAGAACAAGGAAGGAGGGGGTGGGGTCGGGCTCCCCCTTGGCCAGTGTGGCCAGGCTGGGTAGGGTGTGGCACCTACCCCGGCAGGCATGGGGGTGCCCAGGCTCTGCTGGGTGCCATGGGCGGTCCTGGTGCCTGTCCTGGCAGCGCTCACAGTGGGCACCCGCTGTGTGATGGCGGCAGACACAATGGCCATGCACCTGGCAGGAAGCAGGGCAAGGCAAGTCTGCCCCAGTCCCCCAGCTTGCTCACCCCACCAGCCCAGGACACCCCTCCCGCAGCGCTCACCATGCCTTCCACATTGGCTGGCGCCCCAGGTGCCGGCCTGCACTCAGAGGAGTGGCCATGGCACAGGCAGCTGCCTCTGGCCATGAGCTCATAGAGGGCATAGTAGTAGAAGGGGTGTCCCTTGAGGCCTCCCGGGGGCCTGTCACCCAGGGTGTGCAGTTTGGAGAAGTTCACACGGAGGTTAGTCACACACAGGAGCTCTAGAGACAGATTGTGAGGCCTCAGGTGCCCTGTGGATCATACTGCTATGGCTGGAATTCGGGCGAGGAATGGGGGGCTGCCTCTCCCCTCTCTGTATCATTGTGGCTACCTCCTCCAGCACCCCTACTGTGGGACTTCCCTGTCCCTGTTCCCCTGGGAATACCACTTGAGGATGACCACAGCCTAATGGTGGTAATTCCCTCTACACTGCTCCAGCCCTGGTATCCTTCCCGAGCTGAGACTTATGCACATCCCACTGTCCCCTGGACACCTCATTCTGGAGTCTCTAGACATCTGAAACCTGCTTCCCCAGTGCAGTGAGGGATTCCATTCCCCAGCCCATCATCCAAACCATATGGCGTATTGGTTTGCTTATTCATCAACCGTCTTTCTCACTTTTATGTCAGCGTCATGTAGACGGCAACCTCGTCTAGCTGCTCCCCACCCAGGGATGCTCAGAAGAGGCTGACACAGAGCGGGACGCGCGTTAAACGTGCGCATGGACAGAGAGATGGGTCCATGGCTCCTCTCTCCCCTCTGCCAGGTTTCCCCTTTCTGCTGATCAAAGGAATGGGCAACAGCTGCTCAGGGACCTAGCGTGGGAGCTCAGGGAGAGTAGTTGGTAATAACCACAGTCAAGGTGGGTGGAGAGTGTAGAGAAAAAGCTAGTTTGAGGTTTGTCCTCCTGCTGTGTACTCGCCTGGCCTGGCTCTGGGCCACCCTGTTGGATCATGATTGTCTTTCTTGTCCTTTATTTAACAAGACTTCTGCTTTACAAGGTCACCCCGAGACACCCTGGTGCCACCTAGAGGCAGCTGTAGGGATATAGGGTGCCAATTAAGGCCAAGATGAGGGGCATGATGAGGGCATGGTAGGGGCAGTGATGAGGCTCCCGAAGGGGAGAGTTACGACATCGTGATAGGAGCAGAGGTGTGGGGCCCAGTTTTGGGGACTGGTGTGGACAGCTGTGATAGGGACCACAATGGGGCCCCATACATGAATCCAGTCGGGGTAGATGATGGAAACTCCTACCCATGCCAATCCCCACACAGTGGGCACAGGTATGGGGAACAGTGCTGGGATGGAAGCAGGGCCCATACCAGGGACCTCAACAGAGGACTATGATGGGCAAAGCTGGGGTATAAGGCTGGGGGACTGAGCTGCTTACCTAACACTTTGCCTCACTGCCACGTACACCCAGACAGGACCTCGCCTCCCCTCAGCATCTGGCTGCTATGATACACAGGAACTCCAGGATTGGCTGGGAGAGTAATTACCCTGAATCTTGGGGTCGTTTGGGTTCTCCATTAGGATCGCTGGGTCCAGAACTTTGAAAATCACCTGAGGAAGAACCAAGCCTGAGCCTCTGGCTTCACTCCAGGGCCCAAACCCCCTTCTCCTCTGGGCCTGACCTTGCCCTCAGTGGCAAGGTCAATGTCCGAGTAACGCTGATCACAGACGAGGTCACCGACTCTGTGGCCAGGGGCGGGAGGGATCCCAGGAAAGAGGCACGAGCAGTTGTGGGCAAAGTATCGGTACACATGCCAGGACTGGCCATGGTCCACCGAACGCTCGAAGCTCAGAGCTGCTGGGCGGAACGTCTGGGGACGGTAGGGAGTCCTTCGGTTACCAGGGGCAAGCATCTCCGGTGGCCGCCGGGACAGGAGGTGCACAGCAAGCTTTCAGGCTGGGTCACCTTGAAAGTCATGATGAGGTGGGTAAAGGAGAAGGCACCCTCTAGGTCTAGCTGGATGGTGACGTTCTCAACACCTGTAACCACAAGGGCTGGTCAGTGACCAGACCCTGACTTCAGACCCCAAACTCGCACACAAAGGTACACCAGCACCCTCACCACTCTCGGCTTGCCACCAGGTCTTGTTGCCAGCAGGTCCACTCCAGGAGATTACATTCTCAATGCCATGGCCACCCCGGTCCCGAGAGTCACAAAAGAAGCAATTTTCAGCATCCTAGCAGAGTGCCCAAGGAGACGGAATAGGCAGGCGGTGCACGATTGGCCCCCCAGCTCCCAAAATGAACAGCACAGACCTCTCTTCTAGCCCCCAGCAATGACCTGAACTTCCACAGGGCCCAACCTCCCAGGAAAACCCAGAGACACCACAGCCGGAGGCCTCACCCTCCTCCCCGCCTGGAGGTGACCGACAGTGCAGTAGGGCTCAGGGCCGTGGAGCCCACAGGTGGATGAGGCATGAAGATTCTGGGCACGGCCAACAAGCAGGTCGCCAGTGGGTGGGTAGCAGCTGCCACCTGGGCAGCTGGGTGGGGTAAGTTTGTCTGGCACCTCCGGCACAATTGTTCTGGGAGCCTGGTCTGGGAGGAGTAGGGTCTGAGTAGAGATCCTAGGGCGCCCCCTCCAACCTCACCCCACCCCACCCCATCGGGAAGCTTGGAGACTTCTCCGGCTCTGGATGGCTCTTGGGAAAAGAGCCAACTTCTCACCCATCAGTGGTGGCAGCAGCAGCAGCAGCAGCAGAACTGAAAGGAGGGGCCCTAGCCTGGCTGGGGGTCCTGAGCGGCAGGAGCTAGAACCAAGCCTGAGAGGGTGCAGGGTGGGCCCCAAGCTGGGCCACCCCTGAGGAGCTGAGTGCCACCCTCAGGTCACTCCCCATACCCACATGGCAGATGGAAGCAGGGTTGTCAGAGGCAAGACGCATGGGGTGCTGAGGGATCACCATGCAGCTGGGAGCCAGGGGGTCCCCAAGGCCAGAAAAACCAAGGGAATCCACACCCCGGGGAAGGATAGTAGTAACAGCCACCAGATGCAGAAAGGTGTAGAGGGGACACCAAGCAGCACTCAAGAGCTTCTTTGCAGGTCCTCGGTCCGCAGCAACCAGGGCTAGTGGGGCCAGGGTTCGGACTGACCCACAGAGACAGAAAAGACCTGATTCTCATTCAAATGAGGTTCCCACCCCTAGTCCTGAAAGGCTATGCGTCTCCAGGGGCCTCTGGGGAATGTGTCCCCCTCCCTGCCAGCCCCAGTCACTGCCTTTCAGGCGGGGCAGCCAGCAAAAGACTGGCAGATGGGCAGGGAGCTAGTTTTGTTCAGGGCTCAAAGCCCAGCCCCCTCTCTGAAGCAGGAACAGATAGTATCTGAAACGTACAGGCCCCTGATGGGAGGCATGAAGCTGGACTTGGGAACAGACGGAGCACATGGAACCCAAGCAGAAAGCACTGTGATGGATACAACCTGGAGAGGCTCCTGGCTCAACTGCCACAGTATTTACCCACCCAAGGGGAAAATTTCTAGGTCAGTGAGGGCAGATTCTGTGCCCTACAACCCAGGGCGCTCACCTTGGACTCTACCCAACTCCTTGTTAATTGGAAAAGTCAAGGCTAGTCACTCTCTTTTGGAAGGAGCAAGGGAGGAGAGGCAGAGGTACGTCAGCCACTTTAGGGCAGACGGGCCCAGGCAAAGCCCCAAGGCTTCAGCCAAAGCAGCCTGGCAGACAAGGCCTGGCTGTCGGCATCACCCCTGGGGAGCAGTACCACCAAACCCCCTTCCCTGGCCTACAAACCTGCAGGGTGCAAGGTTCCCCCACAGTCGCCTATTGTCCTATCTGAGTAACAAACCAGGACAGCCCGAAGGGGAGGGGTCCCACCTTAGTGGCTCTGCCCCTGCCCCAGGAGCTGTCTCTTACACATCTAGAGAGGGTGGGACATCCAGAGGGGCTTGGAAGCCCACCTCTTCCCAGACTTCCCATCACTCACATTGATGGCCTGCCCCAGGCTACCAGCACTCTCACTGGCAGCCCTGTTCCAGGGGCCCCTTTTCCTATATGCTTGCACTGGCTTACCGCAGACACACACACACACACACACACACACACACCCATGGAAAGTAGGCAAGGAGACTGGCAGGTGGAAAGGTATAAAACGTGATAGATGAAACAATGAACATACAACTTGAAGAGTAACGAGTCACAGTGCATTGCGCCATGAGAACACCCCCTCCCGCCCACCCACCCCAACCCCACATCCTCCAGTCTTTGAAAGGAGGCAGGGACCTGGAGAGGCACCCAGAGTCCATGGGCATTGCACACTGTGCCACTGACAACACAGACAGTTGGGCTCAGTTTCCCGAAACATTGCTATGTGAAGGAATCAGGGTACCGAGTATGGCAGCAACGGCTGTAGCCGTATTACAGGGGATAGGTTCACACGGAGGATACGTTGAGCCTGCAGCCGCACCTCATCATCTGAGAACCGCCTGTCCACCTTGATGGCCTGGAACTTCAGTAGCTTTGCTGTTCCAGAAACTAGACATGCCTTAGGGGATCGGGGCCCAAGCCGTGATCTCTTCTGGGGAAGATCTTTAGCCTCTTCAGCCCTTTTCCTCTTCTGCCCCACAGTTTCAGGGCGGCTTTTCTGGCCTGGCCTTGCAGTCCTGGCCTGAACAGATCCCTTTGGCCTGCCCCTGCCCCTGGGCTGGGTCCGAGCCACCTTGGCCCACACTGCCTTGGCCTTAGCCCTGGCCTGCATTTCCTTGGCCTTGGCCTTGGCCCGCACTGCCTTGGCTTTGGCTTTGGCCTTGGCCCGCATTGCCTTGGCCTTGGCCTTGATCCGTGCAGCCTTGGCCTTGGCCCTGGCACGAGCTGCCTTAGCTTTTTCCCGGGCCTTTGCCACCTTGGCTAGTGTTTTAGCTGCCTTGGCCTGGACTGTTTTGATGCTCAAGGCAGAGACACCTTTCATTCGTGGGCCACTGAGGGATCCAGTAGTTTTACAGGTCTTTCTCTGAGTCCCAGTGCTTTGTCGGGGTCCAGCCCTGGGGCCTCTGCGAATCAGACACTTAGGACCCTTGCTGGTGGCTTTTCTGGGAACTTTGGGCTGGGGGCTCCCCAGCCCCTTCGCTGAACCTTTCCGCAGCTTCAGGGAAGAGTCCGCAAGAGACAGCTGTAGGGACTGTGTCTTGTGCTTGGTACCCAAGCAAGGCATGGGAGTCTTGAGCGGAACCAGAGCCTCGAGGACAACGGAGAGCCGCATGGCAGGATAGACACCTGGGTAGAGGTGGGCAGGGAAACCCATTGCCGTACCCCGGGCACGGCTGGCACTTGACTGCTTCAGGGAGCTCAGTAGCAAGTTGGTGGTAGCATGCTTGGCAAGGGCTGGTGTGGATGCTTTGGCCAGCCTGCCAGACAGTGGCATGGGAAGCAGCGTGGCCCGGCCTGCAGGCAGCCGCATAGCAGTTCGGGGAGCACTGGCTGGAAGTGATGTAGTGGCTGGGGTGGGGGCACGAGCCTGCAGCTTCGTCTGGCTCGGGGGTTTGGCTGTGCATGAACTATAGCCGTAGACATCACCACTGCGCAGGATGGTAGGCTGAAAACCATCATCCCGTAGGCCCTGCAGAAAGGCCACAAGCTGGGCCTCTGTGGCACTGAGATCCTGGCTCATGGGGTTAAAGACAAGCAGCGCCTCCTCCAGGGCCTTCTTCCCTGCCGTGGATATCCGCGACCAAGAGTGTACAGCCTTCTCCTCCACATGCTGCACCACCACGCTCATGGCATTAGGTACTGCAGACCTGCCTGGGCAGCCGCAAACCAGCGCTTGGCACCTCCAAGGCAAGAGGAAAACAGTCAATAAGAATGGCATTGAGAAAGGGGTCAGGGCAGGTAGACAGGTCTTGCACGCTCCATAACATCCACTGACAGAGAGGCCTGACCAGAGCAAACTACTCCCTGAAGCAAAACACTATTCTGACCTACCACGGTGGTGGGGTAGAGATTGGGGAGAGGACCCATGTGGATCAAAGGCAGCTTCTCCAGAATAGAGGCCGACAAGCTCATCAGGGTCATCCAACCTGCTGTTGTGTCCCTGGAAAGATCTGGGCTTGGCTAGGCCGTTTTAATTCGATTCTGTATTCTCTGAGGCCACACATCTAGTATTAGACTCAACCATGGGAACACAAGCGAATATCTCGGCCCTCAAGGGGCCCTGTACAGAAGGCAAGAGATACCGTCAAGTTTCTTGGGAATACACACTGGCACCCAGCTTAGTTTGCCAGAGAGTCAGGAAAGAATTCTTGGGAGAGGCAACACCTAGCAGGGACTCGAGTGATAACAGGAAAGGATCAGATGGACATGGAAAAGGGGAACAGCCTATGCGAAGACTCCAAAATGAGAAAGAGTAAGACACACTTGATGTGACTGGAGTCTGTGGTCAGGGCTGAAAGATCTAGTTGGAAAAAATGGGTGGAAGTAGAGCAACACAAACCTTAAATGCTCCTTGAATGCTGGCTGAAGGGTCCAGACTTACACCCAATATCCATGCCCATCCCTGTGCCTAGAGATGCTGCTATTCAGGTGCCCAGGGGTGACTCTCCCTGCCCACTAGAAGTTCTGCTTTCAGAGTTTCCATCAGGCCATCTGGAGGTTCAATTCCTAGCCCCAGAGTCACGGAGACCAACCAGACTCTCCTTCAACAGAACCTAGAAAGATGGTGAGCAGTAGGTAGTAACAACACAGCTGTAGACAATCAGGCAGCTTTGGGGCCAGGCAGCCAGATCAAGAGCCCATGGTCTAACAACGAGATCAAAGGGCTCCAAGGACAGTCAATAAGGTGGACAACAGAAATGTGAGCTATTCTAACCAGAGCTTGCAGGGCCAACCTTGGCACAGCCCAGAAGGAGCTGTCTGGAAACAACCAAGTTGTCTCAGGATTCTCTGAAGAAGCTGTAAGCTGTGGGGATCATGTCTAATATCTAATGCCCCACTCAGCAATGAGGGCCCAGAGGCAACTCCCCATCTGCACTGGGAGCATTAAAAGATCAGCTGGGATCAGGCACGTCCCTGGGGCCTTGAGGAGCGTCTGTGCAGCTACTTTCTACTACCCTAATGGAGCAGATAAAGTTTTCAGAATCCCCTAGAGGGAGTGCCCTGGGGCTCTTTGTTTGGAAACATCCTCAGGTGTCTCAGGCACTTCCCCTCTCCAGAGGCCATTCTCCAAGCACAATCCTTGCACGTGGCTTTAGTTATTTTATTTTTCCAGGGGGTGTAGTTCCCCGGGCTTTGAACTGTAGAACAGGTAAGGGTTCAGATACCGGCACAGATACTAGGGATGAACTGGGTGCTCTTTTGCCCATGTCGGTATGAACCCTTCGGAAGGGTCTTCTGAGCTCTCCAAGAAGCTCTGGAAACAGGCAACAGCCCGGCCCCCCAATTCCCTTCATACGTGCCCCAAGGGCCGGCAGGGAAAGTTGACGATGGGGGACGAAAGAGGCCCCATCCAAGCGGACCCCAGGCAGGGTATTCAGGGCTGGGAATCCAAGTCCCTGCGGCCCGGACCGCGATTAGGAGCGGGGCGGGTCTCAAGAAGGAGCAAGATACACCGGGCGTCTGGATCTGCCCGACGGGCCGCGCAGCCCCAGGGTGGGGTCGTCGGGCACGGGGTGGGGGTGGGTTGAGGGTCTCGGCTGGGCTGGTTGCCCGGCCCGTCCACCCTAACGTCTCGCGGACAGCCCCTCCGCGGCGCGGCTAGGTCCATGGCCCCAACCTACCGGCGCCGCCGCGGGGACCCAGGACGCACCTCTGCGCCGCCTCCGCTGCTCCAACATGGCCGCCCGCTGCGCACCGGAAGTGTGCTGCGCTTCCGCTTCCGGGACCTGGCCCGCCCTGGTGACCCTTGACCCCCTAGACCCCGTTTCCCCCAAAGTTGGGGGGCCGAATAGGTGGGTACCTGGGAGGGCTTCCTGGAGGAAGTAGCAGCGAGGACCGTTCTAAACTCATCCGGGCTTGTGCAGGAGTCTGAGGAGCAGAGGCGCTCTTGGATGTGGCCCCTGGCAGGACTGCACCGGAGCCCATCCAGGACTGGATTATGGGCCTGACATCCTCTTTGAGGAGACTGATGCTGCAACAACATTTGGGAGGGACTCCTGGCAAGATCCAAGCTATCCTTAACCCTGTGGATCTCCCACAGGCACTCACAAGGCCTGCCTCGGTCTCAGGCGCCTGACCCGAGAGCAAAAGAGGAGTGCCCTAAGCCTGGGAGTGTTGCAGGGGAGCCTCTTCGTTTTGTAGCACTGGTACCTCCTCTGTGGGCAGTAGACCCTCCTCTCTTCCTGAGAACGGAACCCACTGCAAGTGTCATGAAAGGCTGATGTGCGCATTTGTGCTACACACAAACCCAAAGCTGGGCACGTACAGTCTGAGAGTCCCAGCATGCCAGTGTGCACAAGAGGGTGCTGGATGCTTCATCTGAGGACTGGTTAATAGCACTCCTTTCTCCCCATCTTATTCCAGGATCCTAAGGCTGCTATACATTTCCCTGCCCATACAGAGGGGTCTTGACATCCCTAAAGAGAAATACTCACTCTACCCTAGCCCTCACCTGGTGCTCCCGAGCTTCACAAGGCTTCAGCAATAACGGTGGGGTCCTCAGTACCTGAAGTATAGCCAAGGTGTCCAGCAGGAAATGCAAACTCTCCTGCTCATTTGAGGTCAGTGCTTCTAGCCCTTTGTCCTGGCAGAGAGAAGAGAAGGGTGGGGTTCTCGGTGCACTCAGGAAGTCCCACCTTAGTGTTCCCAGTCCTCAACTGTGGGTGAGACCTGTCTCTGCCCCATCAATGGTTGAAGATTAGTTATTTACTCTTAGGACCAATCCAGCTTCACCTTCTGCCCTAGTTATGATCCACATCTTCTCAAAATCCAGCAGTGTTGGCCCCCTGTGTGCAGGTGGGGCCCAGATTTTATGAACAGAAGCCATTTCCTTAAAGGGGCAGAGTCCTAGTTGTGTCCTAGAAAAGGGACCTCTCTGGTGATGTCCAGCCCAGAGGTCAGTGTAAAATGAAGGACTGGGCAGGGGTGGAGTAAGTTCATCCCGAGATGGTGTCCCTTCTAGACATTAGAACCAGAGAGGATAATGAGGGTTAGAGGTAAGGGTCATGAGGTACCTAGCTCTGAGAGGAGGCAAGTCATCCTGCCTCTTGGTGCCCAATATGTCCCAGATGGAACTCTCAGGGAGCATTCATCGGGGCAAAGTCTGACTTGAACTGCACTTTGGCAGATGTGACCCTATAGGTGTAACTGGGATCAGAAGGGATGACTTTGGGAGAGATAATAGGGCCATCCCAAAATCCAACCGTTGCTCACCATTTGGCATCTTTTATAGCACTGAGTGATGGACCCTGGACCCCTATCCATCTGGGCAGAGGGATCTGGTGGAGCTATAGATGCGAGTAAGGGACCACCCCCAGAGGGAGTCTGTATGCCAAGGAAAAAAACCAGGGCTAGATCTTGAGGAGCCACTTTCTGGGGAGTTAATAGGAAGCAGGGCCTATAAAACTCAGAGGGAGGTAAGACAGCAGCAGAAGGAAGTCAGAGTCACAGGGTTGAAACTTTAAGATGCCAGCAACATTTCAGTTGAGACAAAGACCTCCTGAGTTTTAGCTAGATGGTATTCCATGGTGACTGTGGCAAGGGCAATTTTGGGGGAGCCATGGCAGCAGACATAAGATGGCAGCTATCAAGGCAACGGAACCCAGGAGAATAGATGGCTTCAAGAGTTTGACTGGAGGGGAGGAAGAAGAGAGTGGAGGGACTTGGCGTGTGCCAGGAGGTATATAAGGGAGCGGAGTGGGAGATTGGAAGCCTTCCAGCCAGGATCTGTAACTGACCTTGGCACCACCATTTCCAGGTGGGTTCTTCAACTCCAACTGACAGCCCCTGAAAGTGGCTGAAGACTTTTTCTGGTCATGGACAAGGCTCTACCCATGCTCTGGGCAGGCCAGAAGTCAGGAAGACCAGGCAATTAATGCCCCCAAGTAGCTGTCACCCCATGACTGATGGAGATCTGCAAATGAGGACATCAGCAACCCTTGCTGGGAGTAGGGGGTGGATAATGTGAGGCCCATGCTCTGCACTGGCTCCCAGAGTCCCCAGAAGGATTTGGTCCCAGTCGCCTGCAGTGATAACTTGCTTAATGATACACCCTTTATTGGCTGCCTCCCCTCTCCTTGCCGCTTCTCTCTGCTGGTGCTTCTGGCCTCACCTCCCACATTAACTGTATACACTTGCAACTTTGTCTCCAGCCATGCTTCTAGGGAAAGTGAGACAGACACTGTCCACAGAAGAGGGACAGGATAGTAGCAAGCACACACAACCACAGGACCATTACACTTCTTACAGGTGACCATTGACCTGTACAAATGGGTTGCTGGTTCCCAGACTTAGCCAATACTCTTGAATGCTCGGAAGGTGGGTCAGGGTTTGGGTCTGAGTTGGGGAGTCCTTTGTCACACCAACTCGCTCTTGCTTGACCCCAGGGGTGGCCAGAGGCAGGGCCAGGACCCTGAAGATGGACAGTCACAAAATGACTTGGGTCTCAGAATAGCCCAGGCCTGAGGCCCTACAGAGTAAGTCCAGAGTGGCCTGCCTGGAAGATCCCTTGGCTTCTGACTCTTCAAGCTTATACCCCGCTCAGAACTACACTGACCGCCACGACCCAAATGTTCTCCCCGACTCAAGCGTGTGGACAGGCCTGCCGGTACTGAGGACAGCACTGTCTGCTCCCTCAATCCCTGCTAGCCTCTCTGTCTACCATACCACCTATTCTGTGCCCTGCTCTGTGCCTGAGGCTGGGCTATTCAGATGCCAATCCACCAGAGGCTTAGGCCACGCCCCAAGTGGCCTCCAGGGGGCGCCGCCTCGAATCTGTGCTTGGGCTCCTCCAAGTTCAGTGGCAGTGGGTGGGCACCGGCGCCCAAAGCCCCAGGATCTGCTGGTTCAACCCACCCGGCCCCGGTCCGTGGATGCTCCCAAGCTAGGTCCTGCTCAGAACGGCCCCCCACCATACACCTGTGTGCTGCTCACTGCTGTTTCATTTCTCCCCCCCGCCCAAGGTCGGACCCTCAGTTCTGGGAAGGCCCAGTTGTCCACGTGTCCCTCTCTCTGTTCAGCCGTTGGCGTGTCACCATGGGTCGGCGCACGGTGCTCCAGCCATGGCAGGTGCAGAGTTAAAGCGAGTGTTAGGGGGGAGGTTTTCCCGAGTCGGGAGGGGGGAAGAGGGGCGGACCCCGTCCAGCCCCGCCCCGCGCCGGAGCCGAGCCGGAGCCCCGCCGGCGCCCGGCCTCAGCCCCAGCCAGAGCCGGCACCAGCGGAGTCGGAACGGCGGACCCCGCGCCCCCGCGGCCCCGGAGCCCCGGCCGGTGAGTCCCGCGGGAACCGCGCTCAGGGGAAGTTTGGGGCGCCGGGAGTAGAACCCCAGGCTCACTCGTCTGGACCCGCCCCCTGCCCTCCCGCCGGCTGGATGGAAGTTTGGGGCTGGGAAGTCCTCGCGCCAGGGGTCCCAGGAGTGTGGCCCCCGCGGGAAAGAATGGGCTGCGGAACTTGGGGATTTGCGTTGAGGGGACCAAGAAGTCCAGCTGCCCATTCCTGCCGGAAAATCCCTAGACTCGGGGACCCTACAGTCCGGGGCTCATAGGATCCCCAAATAATCCTCCTCACCCATTATAGACACCAAAGAGGCTGGCCTGTGTGGGCCTGGCATGGGCAAACCTCTTTGAGGGTAGACCTCCAAGGGAAAATGTGGGACCCTGCCATCCAGCCCCTCCCCGCCCCCCCCACCCCCAGTCCCAAACGCCCTGATCTTGGCCTTTTGCTGGTGGGACTAGATCAACCAGTGGGTCCAAAAGCAATTGTAAGTGTGCACTGGAGTCTGGTCCCTGGTAATTGGGTGGGAGACACTGATGGCTGCCCAGGGCACAATGGAATCCAGTACCGGGAGGGTACAGTAGGACTCCACTCATGCAGAGCACCAGGGTGAGAACAGCTGAGGGGAAGGAAAGCTGGGAGGTGGAGAGCCCTATCCTAGTCACCTCACCTCCTATCTGGACCTAGATAGGACCAGGCAGCCCTTAGATGAGGGCAGGATGTGGGAAGGGGCAGTTGTTTGGGGGTCTGGGGGTCGCCCTCCTTCCCACTCCAGGAAGGCTTCCACAGAGGTGCGCTGGCCAGCCAGGGGCAGTCCTCCTCCTGCCTTTCCCACCAGTGATCTGGAGCCAGCCCAGCCCTCAGCTACAGGCTGCTTATCTCTACCTGAGAGCCCATCAGGGGCCCTGACCCTCTGTTTCCCCTCTCTCCTTCAGGCGAAGGCAAGTTCCCTGGACTGGTCAGACGCGCCCTGTATCCCTGGTAGAGTCAGGATGAGGCTTTCATCAGGGAGGCCTGCAGCCTGAGCAGATAGCATGGCCTGCCCCTGGAGGTGAACACCATGGCTACAGGAGGTAGCCAGGCCTTTGCTTGGCAGGTGCTCCCACCCATGCCCACCTGCCGGGTGTATGGCACAGTGGCATACCAGGATGGACACCTGCTAGTGTTGGGGGGCTGTGGTGGGGCTGGACTGCCCCTGGACACTGCTGAGACATTGGATATGGCCTCACATACCTGGTTGACACTGGCACCCCTGCCCACTGCTCGGGCCGGCGCTGCTGCCGTGGTGCTGGGCAAGCAGGTGCTAGTGGTGGGGGGTGTGGATGAGGGCCAGAGCCCTGTTGCTGCTGTGGAGGCCTTCCTGGCTGACGAGGGCCGCTGGGAGCGTCGCGCCACCCTCCCTCAGGCAGCCATGGGCATTGCGACTGTGGAGAGAGGTGAGTGGCCTCTGGAGGAAGGGCCTGCAGGTGTTCCAACACCTTTCATTCTGCTCTCACTTGGTCTCTTACCCTCAGACATTGAACCAAAGCTGTAAATTTTGCCTGGATGCCTTGGACACGGCTTTGCCTCCTATACCCTCCCCTCCATAGCTCTGAGCTGGGCTAGCAGAGACCTTCACTGCCTTGTCCAGCTGCGAGGTGGGAGGCAGAGCCCAGGCTGTCCCCTAGCATGAAGGGAGGACCCACCACTTCCCTGGCCCATCCATTCCTCTCATCTCAGAGACAAGGAGGGGTGGCCCAGAGACTCTTGTGGTTGCCATAAATAGTTCAGGGGAAGGGAGGGGAGCAGGACCTTGGCTTAGAGCCCGACAGGTGCTTAGATGGTTCCCCCCCCCACACACATCAGGGAGCCTGAAGTGGACAAAGGCCAACCTGGCTTGGGGACAGTTGCCATGGAAAGTCCCCAATGGGAAGCTCCCAGCTGACTGGCCTGTTTCTTAAGGGTCATGCCCCCAGATGACCTTAAGGGTATAATGGGGCAAGAACCTACTCTAGTGCAAAGGTGGGCTGCAGAGGTGCTGGCAGGGCTCAGGGGCAGAAGGCTTGTGGCCAACACCCCTATCTTGCAGGCCTAAGCCCCTCTCACAGCCACTCAGCTGATCACTAGGGTCCCTCCCCAGTCTGAGCTCCATGCTGAGTAGGTCCCCATATGCCCCTTACCCCCGGCTTAAACCATCCTCCAACCCCCTTCCTCCAGGGGGGCCCCCATCTAATGGCCTCCGGGTCTGACCAGGTCTGGTTCTGCTTCATGCCAGATTTGGTTGCCATAGCGTCTCCAGGGAGACGGAGACAGATTATAATTAGATCTGCTGCCTCCTGCTCTTCACTTGGAGGGGTCCTGGCCAGAGGAGGAATCCTAGTTCTCCCTGCCCCCACTCCAGGCAGGCAGGAGGGTTTCTGCTACTTGTAGGGAGGGTACCAAAAACAGGTTGGTCCCCCACTACCCCCACGCCTGGCAAGGGCAGCTATCAGGGTGGGGTGCCTGGAGAGGCCAAGGTACTGTCTGAACCACTCCTTTCTACGCAGATGGTATGGTGTATGCTCTGGGGGGAATGGGCTCTGACACGGCCCCCCAGGCCCAGGTTCGGGTGTACGAGCCCCGCCGGGACTGCTGGCTTTCGTTACCTTCTATGCCCACACCTTGCTACGGGGCCTCCACTTTCCTGCACGGAAACAAGATCTATGTCCTGGGTAAGGGCCTAGGGGATGTGGGAAAGGGACACGAAGTCCAGAAGCACCTATCCCTGTGAGTTAACTAGGATCAGCTTAGTTT
>PVKM010034353.1:0-15598 GCA_004027735.1 Carollia perspicillata
GAAAAGGGAAAGGAAGGAAAATACAATTACCAGGTGATCCATGCTGGTAATTAAAGCAACATCTCTCCACTAGTAATGAAAGCAAATTATCAGGCTCTCCCACAAATTATTATAGTTTGTATTATTATGGTGATGAAAGGTACATGAACTTGGAGAGTATCTTGAAAATTTTGCAATGAGAGAAGGGGTTTTAATTTATAAAAACCTTTGTCAAACTCCTAGCTTAGACTGAGCTTACTTAGTAATATTGACTACTACCAGGATGTCAGAGGGCAACATGAAGTCACTGAAGTCTCCTAGATGAGGGAGGGTAGCCCAGGAACATTTGTAGAATACACAGTGCACTTTGATTGCCAAGGCTTTCATAATCTCTTCAGCAAGCATTGTGGCCAGGTTGTTAGGACACAGTATGTCTTGATTAATAATTCTAGAGTTCACTAGAAGTTGATCATTGTGCTCTGTTTTTGGCTTTTTACAGTTTAATTGATGACCTACATAACAGCATATGTTACTTGTAGATCAAGTTAGTATCAGAAATGTAGACTTAACTTAATTTTATAACAATTAATTCTGCGCAAAGGTGGTGCAGCCCCAGGAAAGAGTCCATTCCCATTGCTGGAGGAGATAAAATAGAGGCTGGATGAAGCTCGGTAGAAACACAGCCAAGGGGACTCATGCATCTATGAGACTATGGGGCTAAATAGTCTTTAAAAATTCTCTGTAATTTGTGATTTAATTATTCTAAAATAAAGCTCCATGAAAATATCTGAAATGCAAATATGTACCACTTATTAATGGTTAGGAAAAGTAATGCTTTCTTTGTTTTTTATTACCTTCTCTTGTTTTTGCCTGTTCAAGGTGACACACGCCATATGTGTTCAATATGCTATAGACCTGGATGAATAACTCAGAGATCAGCAGACAGTGGGGAGTCTCTAGGTTAAAAAGGTGAGAGTGAGTCAGAAATGAATGTAAAAATTATATTTTCCAGGCGATGTTTGGATGAGAAAAATATCCCAGAGGAAAAATGATCTGTTTATTCTATAATACCCTAGTTTAGAGGAATTATCACTTAAGGGTGGAAACTGGACCTAAATATACAATCATTTTAAACCAAACTCAAGAGGATATGTTTTCTGATCTTTTCAAAATAAAAGTCTTCAGGGTGCTTTCAAAAGGATATATAGCAAGGGGAGCACTCTCCCTCTGACAGAGACCTCTGTCTCTTTAGAAAAGGAACCCCAAGCCACATGGTTCCATGGAGGCTGTCTAGGTATGCATTTTTTGTCAGTTCTCAAATAATAAAAATCCTTCCTGCCAGATCAGTCTTAACCACTAGGAAATTAATTCACATCAGCAGTATACTCCACATTTACCTACACATCATAGTCAAAATAACGCAAACTAACAACCATAGAAGACAGTGTCCCTCTAACTTAGGATTCCTTAGTGACAGAGAAATGCATGTAATGCGTAGGTTGACCTAAGTCACAGCAGGAATGGACCAGAGTCAGAGGCACTCGGGCCCTTCCAGGCTCCATGCCTTCACAGCTGGGCACCTTCCTCCAAGGCTCCCATTCTCCTGGGATCTTCATTTTGCAGGGAAGTATTTTGGAGGTCGGATATTTGAGCAAAAGCCTGGAGAACAAGAAAAATTCAGCCATATGAAGAGGTTTCAGGCAGACAAAGCAGCAGGTGCAAAGGTCCTCAGGGAAGGTGGTTTGAGTTTGTGCTGGGGAAAGTGTAGGGGCTGGTGTGGCAAGGAGAAAGGAGAGTATGTGGCTGGAGAGGTTGCCAGGAGACAGACCATGCAGAGGCTTTGTGCTTTAATAAGGCAGTTAGGCTTCTTATAAGCACTCCGGAAAACCATAAAAGATTTTAAGCAAGGCAGACATGTTGTGAATTATGATGGTTAAAGCTTTCTCCAGCTGGCCCTGGCTGGTGTGGCTCACTTGGATGGCACATCATCCAGTAACTGAAGGGTTTCAAGTTCAAATCCCAGTCATGGCACATGTCTAGGTTGCCAGTGCAATCCCACTCCAGGCACCAATGATTCCCAGGCCAGAAGTATACAGGAGGCAACCAATCGATGTTTTTCTCTCACATTAATGTTTCTCTCTCTCCCTTCCCCTCTCTCTAAAAGCAATGGAAAAAAATGTTCTTGGCTAAGAATTAAAAAAAAAAAAGCTTTCTCCAACCGTTCTATGGAGAATAGGTTGCAATAAGTAGGAAGACCAGCTTGGTGGCAACTAAAGTTGTACAAGGAAGAATAGTAAAAGTTTCAACTAGGAGGGTAGAGGGGAGAAGTGAAAGACTGAGATATAAGTAGAAAGTAGAATCGACAAGATTTACCCCAAATGGCTTAGATGTTATTATATGGATAATCCAATGAAGTATAAATGGGTTTAAGAAAGTCTGAATATCTATACAAATGCAAGGCAGTGTAATTAATATAACAAAGACCAAATGTGTGGTTCAGACTATAAAGGGCTATTCTTTTTAAGCATGCTTGCTAAATTTATTCTTGAACATAGGAAGAGTTACATATGTACAAAATACCCACCAGGCAATCAAAGGCCTCTGGTGGGTACTTTCAGTAGGAAGGCCAAAAATCAGCACCTATAATCACTGTTCCAGTTACTTCCCACTATAATTTCCCCAACATGAATAGGCTAGACCTGCTGCTTTTGAGATAGAGAGCTGTCCTTGTATACCCACAACATCTTCAAGTAACCAGGTGCATGCTGATCCCATGACTGGTTTCCAAGAGAGGCATTCCCACCCCATACACAGGAGTCACTTAGGACATCCTTCACAGTCTTACCCCTTTTACAAGTCATTGGGACTTGCCAAAGATGCATCTATAAAGCCAAAAAGAGCTATGCAAGTTTGGAAGCCCCAAATCAAACCATTTATGTGATATTGTTTAGAAAAAAGAAGTGGTTTATCATGTGAATTTGTTTTTTTGACTGTAAGGATGAGCCCAATTTAGACATAGCCCAAATCACTGCTCCATGAAAAGCTTAGGGCTACCCTGATTCTTGAAGATGCTATATAAAACTCAGTTCTATTTCCAAGGCTGCTATGGAGCCAAAATAAATCATCAGCAGTCTGTACATTCATTTATACATACATACATACTGTACCTTCTCTAACTGAAAATGCACACAACAGATTGAATTCAATATGTGGTCCCTGAAGATGTTATTCTGGAGGACAGAAGTGTCTTTTATTACCTAAAATAAAAAAATAAAACCATTAATTGCATTGTGATTCTAATTTCTCCACACTGTCTCCACCATGATTCTCTTAACCTCTCCAGTAACAAAGTGATACAAATAAGGATCTTAGTTTAATTAGAAAGTGTGTGAATGAACCCTTATGTTTTGGGCAGGTTGCACTCAAAATTCAGAAATTAATAGCTGTGATCTAAGGAAGGTGTATTTAGGATTTTTTCTGGTCTACTTGGGATCAGTATTTGCTTTCCAGACATTGCAAAGCAGAAAATAGTTTCCAGCAAAATGTGGACAGTGTGGAATCCTTTTGAAAATGCATAGGTACCTTTTTTCAGTTAAATAAAGACTACTGAACATGATTTACTCAAAGTTAGAAGGATATTATAAAGCACACTCTTAATTGTTCTAGTACTTTTGAAAGCAATTGAGCAATGTGAAGCAAAACAATAAAAACAACCAAATTTTATATAACCTTATCTTCAGCTTATGAAATTGTAGCCTAATAAAATATTTTAAAATATGAAAAAATTTTATGCACAAAGAATTATTTCAGATCATTATTCATAATAATAAAAATTAGGAAAACCTATATATATCTAATAATAAGGAAATAATTAAATTATGGATCATCCATTCAATCTAGTGTAAAACTTTTTTAAAATTATGGTTATAAAGGCTACATAATAGCATGAATAATGCTTATGACATGATATCAAATAATGAATCAAGCTCTATAATGAATTCAGTAAAGTATAAAAAGAACTGCCCATATCCATAAGGCCAGCTCTCTAAAGTGGGTTAAGGTTTTTAATCAAAGCAGTAGCAGCAGATTAGATCTGTATAGACTTTGAATTCTCCAAGATCCTGCTGTCTTTTTTTTTTGAGGAGCCAAATGAGCTCTTATCTTTTTAAATATATTTTATTGATTATGCTACTACAGTTGTCCCATTTGTCCCAATTTATTCCCTTCCACCGTGCACACCCCCTTCCACCCGCATTCCTCCCCTTTAGTTCATGTCCATGAGTCATACATATAAGTTCTTTGGCTTCTACATTTCCTATCCTATTCTTAACCTTCCCCTGTCTATTTTATACCCACCATTTATGCTACTTATCCTTTGTACTTTGACCTGCTCTCTCCTCCTCCCACTCCCCCACTGATAACCTTCCATGTGATCTCCATTTCTGTGATTCTGTTCCTGTTCTAGTTGTTTGCTTAGTTTGTTTTTGTTTTTTGGTTTGGTTGTTAATAACTATGAGTTTCTTGTCATTTTACTGTTCATAGTTTTGATCTTCTTTTTCTTAGATAAGTCCCTTTAATATTTCATGTAATAAGGCCTGGGTGATGATGAACTGCTTTAACTTGACCTTATCTGAGAAGCACTTTATCTGCCTTTCCATTCTAAAGGATAGCTTTGCTGGATAGAGTAATCTTGGATGTAGGTCCTTGCCTTTCATGACCTGGAATACGTCTTTCCAGCCCCTTCTTGCCTGTAAGGTTTCTTTTGAGAAATCAGCTGACAGTCTGATGGGAACTCCTTTGTAGGTAACTCTCTCCTTTTCTCTTGCTCCTGTTAAGATTCCCTCCTTATTTTTAATCTTAGCTAATGTAATTATGATGTGCCTTGGTATGTTCCTCCTTGGATCCAACTTCTTTGGGACTCTCTGAGCTTCCGGAACTTCCTAAAAGTCTATTTCCTTTGCCAGATTGGGGAAGTTCTCCTTCATTATTTTTTCTAATAAGTTTTTAATTTCTTGCTCTTCCTCTTCTCCTTCTGGCACCCCTATGATTTGAATGTTGGAATGTTTAAAGAAGTCCTGGAGGTTCCTAAGCCTCTCCTCAATTTTTTAAATTCTTGTTTCTTCATTCTATTCTGGTTGAATTTGTCTATCTTCTTTCTGCTCCAAACCATCGATCTGAGTCCCAGTTTCCATCCCATCACTATTGGTTCCCTGTATATTTTGCTTTATTTTACTTTGGATAGCCTTCATTTGTTCCTTCATTTTGCAACCAAGCTCAGTCAGTTCTGTGATTACTAGAACTGGTAATCTCAAAACACTGAGATTACCAGTGTTTCGAACTGTGCATCTGATAAGTTGGCTATCTCTTCATCGCTTAGTTGTATTTTTCCTGGATCTTTGAACTGTTCTTTCATTTGGACCATTTTTTTTTGTCTTGGCACACCTGTTATGTAGTAAGGGGCAGAGCCTTCCGTGTTCATCAGGACTGGGCAACCCACATCGCTGTGTTGTGATGCTGTATGTGTGGAAGGGTCCAAGGGGGAACAATGCTGCTTGCTCCACTCTCTGCCAGTTTTCAGTCACTTCCCCCACTTCTCACAATCAAATTGGGCCCTTCTGGTGCTGATTCCCAGGTGAGTGGGTTTGTGTACATTCTAGGACCCTATGTGTCTCTCCAGCGAACTATCCTGTGAAGCTGGAAATTTTTCCCATTGCCATCTCCACCCCCAAGGGTGTTTTCAGTCAGAGGCTTGGAGGTTTCATTTCTCCATACTGGTACCCTGGATCGTGTGGTCTATCTTTCTCCCCAGTTGTTCCTCCCAGTTTATCTGCATGTGAATGTGGGATTGCCCAGTCCACAAGCTGCTGTCTCACCAGGTCCACCAGCCGCAGCCTTGCCCACCCCAGTCCTCTAGCTGCCACCTTGCCATGAGTCCTCTGTGCCCAGCTTCCCATCTCTGTACCTCCTACTGGTCTGGATGAATGTTTCTTCTTTACAGTTCAGTTTTCTATCAATTCTGGTTGTTTCTTGTTTTTAAATTTGTTGTTGTCCTTCTTTTGATTGTGAGAGAAGGCACAGTGTGTCTATCTATGCGTCCACCTTGGCCAGAAGTCCAGATCCTGGTGTCTTAGAGGCATTATCAGTCAGGATTCAATAAGAGGACCACTAGTAGTGCGAGAATAAGGGATTTATTACAGGGCTTTGGTTTTATGGAGCCATGGTTGTTGGAGGAGTCTATGCAAGATGCCACATTTCCTTCCATACCAGATGTTGAACCAGAAGTCACTATTGAGCCAGAAAGCGGGGAACATGCTGAGTGGATGACACCAAGGAGAAATGAGAACCATAAAGGACACAGAAACGCCTGAGGACAAAGTGTATTCAAGTCCTTTGGACTTTTTATCACTTCCAATCTCAAGAGTTGTAACTGTTAAAAATGGATGAATGTTGACTTTGGGGTGAGTTTGATTGTGTTGTAGCTACCCAACCCTGACCTATCTAGCAACAAAACCCATGGAACTGACTGACACCCCACTCAGGTCAAAGGAGTGGAATCTGGGGAAAATCTGGAAGAATTAAAGGTATTAAAAAAACAGAGGGTACTGGCAGAGAAAACAAGAAAAGGTACATCAAAAAGGAGGGCAGGTTTAATCACCTTAAAGGTTTAGAAAGAAGACTCTTCTTGAAAATTAGCTGAATGGAGTTGTTAAAAAGGTAAACTGAAATGCAGTAAAGTTTTTAAAGTTTATTTAAGCATTATCAATTTAAATCAGGCAATACCAAACTGGAAGTGGTTAGGAGCACTCCGCTGATAGACACCAGGGCAAGGCCTATACAGAGGAACTATACAAGCAAAGAATGGAAATTATTTGATTGACAAAAGTTAAAGCATAATTGACTTTGTTATTGGTTGTCTGTCCTTAGCATTTGGATTTTGTAACCTTGAGGCACTCACAGGCTTGACTTGTTTACAGAGGACACCATGGTGTTGGAACCACCTCAGTCTGAGGGCCTCCTTGTTTAATTAATTTATCAGAGTGTAGACACAACTCTCCAATCTCCATCTTCTGTGCATTCTATGTGGATTATAACATAAATGAAAACTTGACTCTTGGTGAAAAGTTGCTTTGTGTGTTTTTCCAGACCCCATCTGTGTTTGGGGCCCACCAAGAAAGGTATGTACTGGAGAGACACCCTGCGAAGAGGGCTGCATACTGACTCCAAGGGCTGGTACGTGCTACAGTGTCCATGCCTCTACCATTGTATGAAAATCCCTAGAACTAGAAACCAAAGGAAACCAAGGTTGTATGTATGTAACACCTTCATATGCAGTTGAAAATGTAAATAGTCAGTCCTTTGTGGACACCATATATGATTACATATTACTGATTTTTTTCTCTGCCAAGTTCACCAGTTAACACTGATGATCTGATGGCTATGCCATGAAGGCAATCTTGCAACCATTTCTCTTTGAAATGGGCTTGCTCCCATGCCACTGCCCTCCCCAGTGTACCCCTGTCCCCCAAGAATCTTAATAGGACAATCTACTGTAAATATGCTGTTTGCAGGAAGAGGGAAGTCTGGCTTTAGAGCTCTATACCTCTGAAGCCCGGGCTTATATCTGTCCAGCCCTCTGAGAAGCAAGCATGAGTTGTAAGAAAAGTCTCCCTGGGGCTCTCAGAGATTCAAAGTTTATCTACAGTTTTCATGTTACTTTGTTGTCTGGGTGTTGCCTCGTGGTTCTTGAAATTAAGATTCATATTTCTTACATCAAAGGAAGCTTCTTATTCTTCTTTGCACCCTACCATGTTAGAAAAAGGATTGGTAAAAGCTTGCTATACTACAACAAAGTTAAATAAAGGAATAAATAAAAGAACTTGAATGAAAAATAAGTGACTGCTAGGATAACAACAGCTCCCACAATCCATGTTTCACATCCTAAAAAACTGAGCTATACATTTGATTCATAGCTACCCAGATTCCATGACAGGAAAAGGAGAAATTACTATTATTAGTAATTTTTATTTTTATAGTTCCTCAAGGGAAATTTTTATAAAGTGTCCATAAACAAATAAATGCATTAAAATAGAATATTATTCAACCTTCAAAAAGAACAAAACCCAGCCATGACCATGTAGCTCAGTTGGTTAGAACATTGTCCCAATACACCAAGGATACAGGTTGAATCTCCGGTCAGAGCACACACAAGAAACAACAAATGAATGTATAAATAAGTGAGACAACAAATTGATATTTCTCTCTCTCTCTTTCTCTCTCTCTCTCTCCTTTCTTTTCTCTCTAAAATCAATATTTTAAAAAGAGGAAGAAAAATCAATTTGCAACAATATGGATGAACCTGGAGGACATTATCCTGAATAAAATAAGACAGTGACAGAGGGACAAATACTGCACCATTCCGCTTACATGGGAAATCTAAAGCAGTCATACTCATAAGGCAGAGAATAGAATGGAGGCCGGCAGGGGCTGGGGAAGGGGAAAGAGGGAGCAGTTTTTTAATGGGTTTACAGTTTCAGTTATGCCAGAGGAGTAAGTGCTGAAGGCCTGCTGTACGACAGTGGCTAACCTACAGTGAACAACATGGCATTGTGCACTGCAAAATTCATTTAGAGAGTAGATGGTATGTTAAGTGTTCCCAACACATACACACATGCCACAAAGAAACAAAAAAAAGGGGACACAACGAAACTCCGAGAAACTCATATCGTGTCGGATATGAGGTGTTGGATATGTCTGAGAGGTGTTGGATATGTCTATTACCTTGATTGTGGTGAAGGTGTCACAGGAGTTTGTTTATGTCCAAATTAACCAAAGTATACATGTTAAATATGTGCAGCTCTTTATATATAAATTATGCCTCAATAAAGCTATTTTAAAAAGGCAAATAAACATGTTCACATTTTAGCCATTTTCTAGTATTATCAATCAGTTTCGCTGAACAGAAGTTCATAACATGTCACAATCAGAACAAAACATAATCTTGGGTTGTTACAAGAGGTTAGCATATAGAATGGAGATTATCTATGCAACCTGTTATTTCCTGTCAGCATTTTCTAATTTTAAGTATAATGAATTGTTAAAAAGAGAAAATAAATAAATACATAAATAAATAAATGAAACATTAGTGAAATAAGGTTCCATCCATCATTTATATTTGGTTACTCGTAGATGTTTTTATTTTGAAGATGCAGTTAGCAAATTTTTCTTGCAGACCAACATGGTCAACAGCATCCATCAATGGGTCCACCCTCACTCAGCAATCCTAAGTGCCCTCAAAATGTTAGCGCCAGTGATGCGTGTGACATTGTAGGACCAGAAATAAAGTTACTGAGGTTCAAGGTACCAAGCAGATCTGCTTCATGTATCTCCACAGAAATCAGTACCCTTCAAAATATGGAGACAGTTAAAATGATCTTATTTGCAGAAGTGACTGTGATCACTGCTGATCACAGAAGATATTATATAGCTTTTATGCTGACTCACCAGCTCACAGTGAAACAAACAAGTAAGAAAACCAAGAACCACTTTACATTAATTCAATATATCCACAGACCCTAATTTTTTAAGCTCGAATGATATTTTAATATGATAAGGTTGCAACTGATTAATAGGGCTTAATAAGGCTCCAATTTCATGTATACTAGTCTGCAGGTGAAAAAAGCCTCTCTGGTTTCTCCCAAGTCATAGATATTTTTCTTACTGTTTATTTGATTTGCTTTATAACTTTATTGAGGTATAATTAATGTAAATAAACTGTCTATATTTAAAGTGTACTATATGATGAGTTTCAACATAATAAAGTCATATGAAACCATCACTACAGTCAAGTTCATGAACCTTTTTATCGATGTTACAAGTCTCACCTTTTCACACACTATCATTCATTGTCATGGTTTGTTATTTGTCTGTTTCCACTACATAGCAAATAATTCACTTTTTAGAATGAAATTAATTGTGACAAAATGGATAGTCATCATTTATTCTTTTAAAATTACAATTGATGCTTCTGCCACAATTATAGGTATCACAAAGTGGATCTTCCCTTACGCAGAAAACTTAAGCTCCACACAGAATGAGTGTCTTTATATATTTCAGGTGAGCTAGAATGACGAGAGAATTGGCCAGTTATTGGTACAGGAATAAAACATTGAAAATAGAGAGGAGAGGGGCTATGTAGGGAAATGGTACCACTTGTAAGAAAACTACATATGGGAAAAAGAAACAAACCTGATACACTATGGCAGGAGCCAGTTCATTATCATACCATTAAAGGAGCAAATACTTTAAAATATGCCAGGTACTGGTGAAGGCCTAAACAAAATAAAAAAGGAAAAATGAAATGGGGGTGAAAATAAGAAAAAGAAGCTATTAAGAGTAATAGAGAGGAAAAAAGGCAAATAGAAAACACTGCAGTGGGATTTCTGGCTGGAAGATGTCCATAGAGTGACTTTTGTGGTAAAGAAACCAAAGAAGGTTTTGAAATGGGTATCCACAAATGGGCAGCACTGTGGTTGGGTAAAGAGCAAGAGACCAGGAAGCGACTCTGGCTGTTTTAATGTTTCCAACAATGTAGGCTCTTGGTTCTTGAGTTTGGCCAAGAAAGAATTCAGGGCCCAGAAATAATTCACAGCCAAGGACTCTAGCACAAGAGGAAGTTTACTTAGCATGCAAAGTAAAGTGCACTTGAAGATAAGATTTGAGTGGGCTGCTCAGAGAGCTGCCTTGTCCTTTTAGAAAGAAAGTCACAGAGGCAGAAGAAGTGAGCCATTTGGGCTGTGTGGACTCAGGAAACAAGTTACAGAGGCAAAGGAAAGACCCTTGGAGACAGGGTCAGGTGGTTAGCCAGGAATGAGATGCCTCTGCCCACTGCTTCCCTGGTAAGTCTCATGGGGACCCTTAGAGCTTAGAAGAAAGAAAGCAAAGATGCGCTGCTTTCTTTGTAAAAGGATACACTGCTTTCTTTGTACCTGTCTGAAGGAATAAGGCATGAGTGTGCTCTAGAGAGAGTACACTGGGTCCTTTCTCTTAAGGGTTTCTATCTGTTTTCTAAATTCAGGAATTTTAGTGGAGGTCTCAAAGGAGGATCTCAATAGAATATTCATCAGCTTTCACGGTGTATACGTTAGTATGCTGATTCATCAAAATGATCATATACAGTCAGGGTCATGGTCTTTACTGATTGGTCAGCACTAGCATGAGAGGGGTCACTAGTCATTGCATCTGGTCCTTATGCCAGCCATAGCATCACTTCATCTGGTTTTGCTGCTTTTCTGGGCCTGGAACTAAAACACAACTGAGGCCTAGATATTATCTCTAGTTTGACCAAAACTCTGTCTCTGTGATCAACAGACCCACGGGTCTGTTCCTAAGATGATTTGATGCTGATCAGAACCTCATTGTCCTGAGGACTTAATGCTTAAGGGAGTAGATCTGCAAGGGAGAAGGAGGCAGATGAGTCAGGGTGCTGGATGAGGCCAGCTTGAATCAGCTACCCTTCTCAGTTTCCCCGTTCCACTTGCCAAGGAATTTTCCTAACTTCCTACTATCCTGACTCAATAAGATTTCTCCAGCATTGCTGCCCATCCTCCGGGCTGGAGGCAGAGAAAAACTTTCTCTCCTCAGGAAAGAGAAGATATTTTTGTCACATTAAATGAGCCTGAACCTGCAGAGCTGAGCTGGTGGATGAATATTGTTAATTGATGCAGTTTCTTCCATGCAGGAAAGAGTTTTCGATCAGGCTAGCAATTTTTCTGCCATGCAAATGGTGATTTATTAATAAAAATAAGATGAAGTTTCAGAATCTTTGTTAATGATTAGCTCCTATGGATGTGCCCTTTCACTTCCCTAGAAAAGAAGCCCTAGAGCAGCGATGGCACTGAGACATCCCCTCCAAGCCGTTCTTCATGTGACAACAATTCAAACAGTGATCCGCCCCCCCCCCAAAACTTCTACATTTAAATGTCAGATCAAGCTGCTCTGCTCACCTAATTGTGATTCTCCCTCCATCAGCAGGTCCCTCAAGGAGCTTCTGATTTAAAGTAACCAGGAAGCTCTGCTAGGTGCATGCTGTTGTGAAAAGAACGGCGTGCAAATCAGAGAGGGGAAACACTCTCCTTTAAAAAAAATCAACTTTATCTGATTTACAGTTTAATGAATTTGAAAATGTCTGCTCCCACATAACCACAACCACATTAAGATATGGAGCACATGCTCCAGAAAGTTCCACTGTTTCCATTTTCAGCAACCCCTCTCCCAAATCGTAGTCTTAGACAAACCACTGATTTGTCTTCTTCAGGATAGATTAGTGTTGTCTGTTCTAGAATTTCATTAAGTAACACAAAAAAATAGAGCTTAATGGTTTTGAAATTCAATCTATGTTGTATGAATAGCAGTAGTTTATTCCTTTTCATCACTGCATCGTGTTCTATCATATGAATATACCAATGCGTGTTTATCCAGGAATGTCTGAGTTATTTTCTGTTTTAGCTATTATAAATAGAGCTACTATAAATACTAGCATCCAAGTATTTTTGTGGACATATTCACATTTCTCTTGGCTAAGCACCTAAAGATGGAGTTGTTGTGTCATATAGTAAGTATATTTTTAACTTTTTAAGAAACTGCCAACCATTTTCCAAACTGGCTATACCACTTCACATTCCCATCTTGTAATGAATGCTCCAGACTGGAGCCAGTGGCATGGGTATAATGTTATCTATCTCATTATGGATTTAATTATACTTCCCTAATGACTAGTAATGTTCAATATTTTTCATCTATTCATTGGCCATTCATTAAGTTCTTTTGTAAAGTGTTTAATAAAATCTATGGCCCCTTTTTAAAAATTAAGGGCACTTGTCATTACTGTTGATTCGTAAGGTTTCTTTCTATATTCCTAATACAAATCCCTTTTCAGATAAATGTATTGTGAATATTTTCCTTCAGTGTATGGATTTTATTTTCATGATGTGTCTTTCAAGCAACTATATTTTAAATTTGAATAAAATTCAACTTCCCATTTTTTGTGGT
Source organism: Carollia perspicillata (assembly GCA_004027735.1). NCBI lineage: Eukaryota > Metazoa > Chordata > Mammalia > Chiroptera > Phyllostomidae > Carollia > Carollia perspicillata. The sequence continues at coordinate 13,027 of PVKM010034353.1, forward strand.
TTGCATTTTGTACTTGCTTTAGAATCGTGAAGAATTTCCCCTGCTTTCTGCTAGAAGTTTTACAGTTTTAGCTTTTAAGTCTAGATCCATCCTGTATTTTGAGTAAATTTTTGCATGTTATATGAGAAACAGATTGAGGATTTTTTTTAAATTTAATATGTACCTATTGAGTAATTTGAGGGCTATTTATAGAAAAGTTTGTCCAAATGGAATTACCTTGCCATCTTTATAAACAATCAAAAGAAAAAAACCAATCTGTACATATGTGGCCTATAGCCAAACTTCCTATTCCCTTGTCCATTGATATATGTATCTATATGTATGCAAACACTGCATTGTCTTGATTACTGTTACTCTATAGTCTTAAAATCAGATGGTTACTTTACCAAACAACGTGGTGACATTGAAAACCAAAGAAATCAGTTGTAAGTCCTGCAACTTGATTTTTTCCCTCAAATTTATTTTGACTATGTTCTTAGCATTTTTATATAAATTTTATTAAGTTGCTAATTTCTACAAACAAGCCTGTTGGGATTTTGATTAGAATAGCATTTAATTTATACAACAATTGAGTAGAATCGACTTTTATTTTATTTTTTATAGTAAAAAGTTTAACATGAAATGTACCCTCTTGGCAAAATTTTAAGTGTGCCATGCAGTACTATTACCTATAGGCATGATGAAAAGTGATACCTTGACAGATTGTTTTCAAATCCATTAACATGGTACATGTCTATATTTACATCTTTAATTTCTTTTAACATGCTTTTTTACTTTTTAAAGTACAGACCTTGCACATATTTTGTAAATTTATTCCTAAGTTGCTATGTTTTTAGATGATATAATAAGTGGTGTGGTTTAACAAAATTTTACTCTCCAATAGTTATTTTCAGTACATAGAAGTATAATTGATTTGTTGCATTTACCTTTAACCATATGATTTTGCCAAATTTATTTGTTCTAGTAAGCTTTTTGTGGTTTCCTTATGATTTTCTACATATGTGATCATGTTGCATGCAAAGAGAGACAGGTTTGTTTCTTAATCCATACGCACTATATTTACTTATTTTTATCTTATTGCTCAATTATGACTTTGAGTACAGGGTTGAATAGAAGTGGTGACAGTGGCATCTTTGTCTTCTCATCCTGTTTTTTCAATATTAAGCATAGTCACAGGTACAGGTTTTTTGAAGCTATCTTTTCCAATATTCAGGAAGTTACCTTTTCTTCTCTTTTTATGAGGATGGGTTTTAAATTTTTTCAGATGATTTTCTGCACTTATTGAGATAATCATTATAATCACATGTACTTTTTCTCTTTTATTTTTTAATATGGGAAATTACATTGACTTTGAAACACTAATAAACCTCTCATTTCTTTGAATAGATCCCATTTGGTTATGATACGTTATCCTTTTTATATACTCCTGGATTCAATTTGCTAATATTTTTTAAAGAAAGTCTGTGCCCTGACCAGCGTGGCTCAGTTGGTTGGGCATTGCCCTGCAAAGAGAAAGGTCACCAGTTCCATTCTTGGTCAGGGCACATGTCTGGGTTGCGACATGGTCCCCATTTGGAGGCATGCGAGAAGCAACTGATTGGTGATTCTCTCACACATCTACGTTCCTTTTCCTCATGTTCGCCCTCTCTAAAAATAAATAAAATATTTTAAAAAGAGAAAGTCTATATCTATATAATGAGAAACATTAGTCTGTAATTTACTTTCCTTATACAATATTTACCTGTTTTTGTAAAAGCTGACCTTATGAGATTGATTGTATGTGTTCTTTCCTCCTCTATTTTCTTAGAGTCTGAAAAGAATTATCATTATTGCTTCTTTAAATGTGTGACAGAATTCACCATTGAATCTACCTGCACCAGATAGTTTCCTTTTAAATTTAATTTCATTAATTGGCATAAGACTATTTGATCTTTGACATATTTTTCTCCAAATTACAAATGATATTTTATTGGTTCTTCTTGTGTCTAATAATTATTTATTAGTTGCAAACTTTGTGATTAGTATGATACTGAGCCCTAGATTTTGTCTTTAAAGAGTATTGTACTTTTTTCTTGAAGGTGCTAAATTTACTTGAGGATCAGCTTAATTTTTTTAGGTTTGTTCTAAAACCTTCTGGGGACTCTACTGAATACTCTACTTATTTACTTCACTCTGGCTGGTTGGAAGTTGAATATCTTCCAGTCCTTTGTGAACTGTGGAATTGTTTAGTATACAAATAAGTCCCTTGCCATTTTTTTCTCAGCCCCCCATAATTTTACCCTTTGCAATTTAGTATTCCACCATAGTATGGTGATCTCATGCATATATGTGTGACTCATTATCTGCACAGTCTTCTTCTCCTCTCTGGTACTTCTCACTACACATTCCATTCATATCTACTGGGGCACACTCTAATCTCTGTTTTCTCAACTCAGTGAGACTATGATCTCAAGTTTCTCCTGCCTGAACTGCTGCTCAGAAAATGCTTCCAGGCAGAAATCCAAGGTGATGGTAGGGCTCACTTTCTTTGTTTCCCTTCTCACAAGATTATTGTTTTGGGGAGATTTTTTTT
>PVKM010034354.1:0-15604 GCA_004027735.1 Carollia perspicillata
TACAATTTTCAAAACATTTTTAAATGCACTATTTTTTTTTCAAAAATTCAGAAACCCACGTTGTAATATTAACTAGACAGAGGGAATAATATTGTCATTACTTTTTGAAATGATAATATTCAGAAGACCTAAGTCAGACTTGCCCACCAAGATATCCTTACACAGCCCTTTGCTCAAGCCAGAAAGTTTTATCTCTTTTTCCTTCCTAAGGCTCTAGTCAAAGAAATCATCAAGTCTTTCAAAATATATTTTAAGAATCTTAGCTTTTTTCTATCTCTGATGTCATTACTTCAATCAGAGACTTTATCATCTGTCATTTGATTCTAACTGATCTTTTCCTCGCCTTTGGCCTTTCAGTGCAACCTCCACACTGTAGTCAGAACGAACTTTCTAAAATTTACATTTGATCATGTAACTCCCTTCCTAATAACCTAAAATAATCTGCCTCAGGATAAAATACAAACTTTTTAACACAACGTTAAGAGTCCTTAAGGATTTGACTGTTGATTACCTTTTCAATCTAAAACTATTTCATACTTCTTGTGCTCTAGCTATAATGAACTGCTTTTTTTAATTTTTAAATTTTCTTTTATTAAAAATTTAGAGAGAAGAAGGGAGGGAGAAGGAGAGAGAGAAACATTGATGTGAGAAAGAAACATTGATTGGTTGCCTCTTGCACAAACCCTAAACGGGAACTGAATCCAAAATCTAGACATGTGCTCTGACCGGGAATCAAACTGGCAACCTTTTGCTTTGTGGGCTGATGCCCAACCAACTGAGCCACACTGGCCAAGGCATCTTTCCTAGACTTGCTTATGTGTCACGGTGTTCCTCACTTCCATACTTACTGATCTCTCTACCCAAAACACTCTCTCCTCATCTTATGTGGCTAAGTTACTACTTTAGCTTTTAGCGCTCAGTTCAGATGTTACTTCCTCTAAGAAGCTTTTCCTCATACCCAAGTGAGGAGTAGTTGTTCCCCTTTATCCTTTCATTCTGTCCCAAACTTATCCTGCCATCTAGTCAGTCACCTGCTTACTTGTGTGCACACATGTCCCTTAATTCTGTGCAAACTTCCTTAGAGGAGTGAACTTGTCTACCATTTTCATGAATACACACTAGCAAAAGGACCTGATAACAAGGAAGTATTCAGCCCTGGCTGGTGTAGCTCAGTGGATTGAGTGCAGGCCTGTGAACCAAAGAATCGAGGTTTAATTCCCTGTCAGGGCACATACCTGGGCTGCAGGCCAGTTCCCAGCAGGGGACCCATGAGAGGCAACCATACATTGATATTTCTCTCCTTCTCTCTTTCTCTTCCCCTCTAAAGATAAATATTAAAAATAAAAAAGAAAGTATTCAGTAAATATAGTAATGAATAAATGTATAAATGAGTGAGTAGGAAAATAAATTTGGAAAGGTTGAAGGTGATGAGATCATTTTTAGACGTAGCTTTGACTTAAAGGCATCATCAATATAATATTTAAGGCAGGAGCAGACACTCATCTGAATGGTTGAGCCAGAGCCTATGGGAAATGTAAAAGCAGGTAGTAAGATCTGGGATTTACAAAGTAGAAATAATTGAAGCCACAAGACTGGATGAAATTGGATATAGAAAATACAGAGAAAAAGAGAGAACTAAGGATAAAACATTTGGGTATACCTTTATCTATTCTTAGGTGAAAGCAGAGAACACTTGAATCAATGAGTAAAATCCCATTGTGAACTCCAGACAAACAAAAGTTGATGCGGGTTTATGTTTGTGAGTAATAAGCTCTTAGTGACGACTTCCCAATAAATAAATGACTTACCTAGTCCCTTTGCCAATCTAACATTCCCAATTACCTAGTAATTAATGGGTAAAATATCCAAAGGAACTCAAAGTTGGTGAAAAGCATGTATAATGATAGGTAATTGTAACAGGGGCATCTGGCTAGACCACAGAGGGGCAGGGAGAATTTCCAAGGCAACCAACCCAAAAGAGCCTTCCTTCCTGGGAGAAGAAAGGAGGGGCAGTGGGAGGGGCAGCCTGAGGCCACAGAAAACAAGCTAGTTCGGCAGTGTACCAGCCCAGCTTGCCTTTTGTGTTCCCCACCTCAGAGCATCATGGTGTGACTCAGCAGAAGGAAGTTAGCACGGAGTGTACATCAGACTAGTGAAAAGTTTTGACAGAGGAAAAGCTCCTCCTACTTGCTTCTGCAAAAAGCAGGATTTGGGGGTGGAAGATTTAAAATGGAGACATGTGGAGACTTGCTCTCTTTCTTTCCCCTTGCTAGCGCACTCGGGGGTTAAGGCCCCAGAGTTCCTGATTTAGCAGGCCTTGACTAGGCAACAGTCCCTGCACCCTAGCCACCCTGCCTCAACACACCCCACCCCCTCCATCATCCCCCTACCCCCACCCCCAGACCAAGAAGGAACAGCAGAGCTGTTGGCTGGCGCTGCACTGCAAAAGCCCCGCTTGGCCCAGCACTCGGATGCACTGGCAAGCCACCGCTTGGAGGGAGAGGGCACAGGCAGGCACTGGGCCAGGGAGCACTGGCTGGAGGAAAGGTCAGTGCGCTGTGGATTGGATGCTGGCTGCAGGTAGGAAGCTGGTGCACACAGGCTCAGGAGAGATGCCTGAAGCCAGACTGTGACAGGGAACCAGCTAAACCACCTGGATAATCATGCCACAGCTGCCTGCATATCCCAAATGCTGGTAATTTTAAATATGAGAAGAATTCCAGGCACATCTTTGAATGATCTGGTAAAGAGTGGAGGGGTTATAGAGGAAATGGGATTTGAGGCAAAAGCTAGTTATTCTTCCAAAATTGTGTAGCTTTTAAATAAAAGACTCCTTTCCTTTTTCACCAAACCCCTGCCTCTGGAATTTATGGGTGGCGGGCAGCAGAACCCCATGTGGCTGTTCTCTAACACAATGACTAATCAGTATATTTGGAACTGAATTAATTTATCTCTGATTGTATAGTGTGACATTAGGGAAAAACAAATCTAGAAGATCCTGGCACTTCACAATTTCCAGCAGAGAGCATTAAAGGCAATGGCACAACATTCCAAATTATCTGCACTGAGAGGCTTTAAGAACGTAACCTATTTAAGGAGGAAACCAATAGGGGGCAGGTGGTTTTTCTCTCTGATGCACTATGATTCTTGCCCATGGTTTGGTAATAATACAGAGGAGTCAATAAGATACATGGTATCTGCACACTGAAGACTGGGCTGATTGGAAGATGAGACACAGAAAGCCAGTCCCTGGAATGGCGGCCTCATAAATTATAGACAGGGAATGATGCACAGGTTATTTATCCCACTAGGCATACCGATCCATGCCTTAGCCTTCTTCCAATTTTTCCTAGAATGCTGGATTAATACATTTATGCTAACTGACTTTCTAGTTTAAAACATTAGAAAAAAATCCTGAAAATATATTCAGTTGTAAAGTGAAAACATCAAAAATATATTCTTACTATGTGCTGTTTGGGCAAATATCAGGATGTAAATTACCTCTCCACTGTAAAGAATAAAAAAAAAAAGTCAAAAGGAACAGTTTGTCTACTAAAAGGAGTAGAACACAACTCTCTAAATGTCTTAAAAATAAAGTTCCCTGAGTAACAAAAACTGTAACACTTGCTTTAATGTTTCTTAGTTTTTCAAGTGATTTGGGCTAAAGATGTGTGGTGTTGGCCTCACTTCTCTGGACTTCTGAGGAAGTCCAGAGAATACTGTCCTCAGAGATTTAAGTGTAGCTGGACAGGAAAGTACCCAGAGGGACACTGTTTTTCATGCTTCTCAGATCTGCCAGTTGGCTAAAAGCAAGGAGTTGCATTAGAGGAAGGGATATGTAAAGCCTGGATGCAAAGGTACATTCAAATCGCTTAGGCCAGATTTTATAAATGAGGGCCTACAAGTGAAAAAGTACAAATGCAGAGAAAATATGAATGCATGCAGCAAAGAGAAAGTCAACAGAATGTGTGTGTGTGTGTGTGTGTGTGTGTGTGTTTAATCTTTTGAAAATTCTTACCAATGCGGCTATCTCACAACGAAACCAAAGAACAATCCATTTTATACACTCTTGCAATAGGTGGTGGATATGGTACCTGATAAAGTAATTTTTAAAATAAAATCCCTTGGTTTTGGTGGTTTGAGACTATAACTTTCACTCTCATCTTTACAGATAGCTAAACAATTGAATAGGTAATAAAACCTTATACACTGAGAACCCTTAGACCTAGGTTCTAAGAGAATGATCAAATGGGACCCAGGAAATAAAATGATTAAAGAAAATAGAACCAACTTTTTGTAGCACATAAATTAGTTATCTGCAACTTACATGTGACATTGTCTCTGGGCTTACAAAATAGTAGGTGATATCCCATCCTCACCCCAAAGCCAGAATACAAGGGAACCTGACTGATTCTGTCCACAGTGGACTTTGTCCTGTGGCACAGCACAAAGTGGAAAAAGGTGAAAATAGATCTGGAGAACCAGACAGCATGGTGAGCTTTCTTTTTTTTTCCCAATAGAAAAGATCAAATCTGAAAACAGAATAAACGTAAGAATGTGCAGGACGTATATGAAGAAGCTATATTCATTTGAGGCATATGAATAAAAATTTAGATTAATGTAGATAAATACCTGTTTTTACATGTGAAAGGTTAATGTTTAAAAGCACTGGATTTCTCCAGGTAGATAAACATATTCTATGTTTTTGCAACCAAGGCCCAAAGGTTCCATTTCACAATTTGACAAAATAATTCAAAAACACAGGTTAGAAAATTAACCAGTAAAAAACAACTAGAAACACTTTAAAGAGAAAGAATGAATAGAATTGTAGAGCTATAGTAATTAAAATAGTGTGGTTTTGGAGAAAGATCAATCAGATCAATGTAAATAAATAGAGACCCTAGAAATTGACTCCTATATTCCTTTTGGCACATGAAAAATAGGACACTTCTCATCACTGAAGAAAATATACATTATAAGATCAATGATATTAGGTCAATTCAATAACCAGCTTGGTAAGAAGAAAATGCAGGTAAGATCTGACCTTAAGTAAAAAAAATATTATAAGGAAGTTATAATACTTTTTACTTAAGGTTAAATATGTAAGAAAGTATATATTATATATAAGAAAATTTGATAATGTTTCAATAATTTGAGTGTGGGGCTGTATGAAAAGTTCTAACAAATTAATAAAAAATACCAGAATTTTAAAAACTGGGTGAAATCTACTCATGGACATTAGTCAGAAATCAAATTAAAAGGACTAACACTCATTTAAAAAACTAACCTTGCAATGAGCTTCATGAGTTTGAAAGTATTAGAGTCATACAGATTCCCAAGTTACAAAGGCCCAATACTTGGTTAATACTCTGCTGTCGTAGTCTTCAAATTCTTAATAATTTTTAACAAAGGACCCTGGATTTTCATTTTGCACTTGTTCCTACAAACTATGTAGCCAGTCCTGGTTAATCTTCACATATAGTCAACAAAATACAAATCAAAACCTGAATTTTAAAAATTGTTTTTAGATTTAAAATGATAAAAAATTTTGATGATACCATGTGATATCAAAATTGTAGATGGAGCAGCACTCTCATGCATGTTTATTTCAAACATTTACAAACAATATAGAATCATTTATCAAAATTTAAAGTGAGTACCTTTGATCTAGCATTTTTTTCTCCAGGATTAGATATATAGACACTAATGGGACCAATATGTAAAAATAAAGACATCACATACTGTTTATAATAGCATAGATGTCAACTATCTAAATGTCCATAAAACTATTTATTATAAATGGAAAGATACATTCATGTAGTTACATATTGTACTTTAGCTTGAATTGTTATATAAATTGTGTGTACTTGCAAACATATCTATATGATAATGCAAAGATATACAGTGATATGAAAAGACATTTATGGTTGTTAAATGAAAAGAGAGTTCTGTAACAATAAGGAGAGTAAAATGCTATAGGTACCTGCAGGAAAGTTTTCACATATATGTAATAAAAATGTTGACTAGATAAACACAAAGATATTTTTCTCTGGAATATTACAGGAAATTTTCATTTGTTACATTTTATGATAGTCTTCTTTTAACAATGAGCTTTTATTTCAATTAAAATTGAGGAAAAAAGTTTTATTTTGAATAGATGAGAATTAAGCCATTTAATTTTGTCTGTGACCATTAAAATATTTAAATTTTAAAATATAACTGTGAAATAATTTTAACTTGCTATAAAACAAAGCAAATGATATAAAAGTTTTGCTAGCAAAGATAAGTAGTGTTAAAAAATTATAGTAAGTTGTTTCAAACATGCAAATTATACAACTAAAAATTGGGAGGTGAAACCAAAAGTACACTGATTTCCTCATCTTAAAAGGAAGCGAATAAATACATCCTGCTTCAGTTCTTACATAGATAATTAGAGAAATATAGCTCTAATTTTGTTTTTGCAAAGTGTACAAGTAGTAGAATTTATAATGATTTTTTTAGAAGCGTGAAAAATTATACCCGACAGTAGATGATTATGAGATAGAACATAAGGTAGTATATCTTAGAGTGAAGAATAGTACTTAATGTGAAAAATAATAATTGATTTGGACTAAAATTTAATTAAAAAGAGAGGAAACCATACCACACTTAATGAACCACAGAAAATTTCAGTCTTTCATCTAAAAGGAGAACACACAGAATGTAGCTGAATCCAGATGACATATTATAGTCATTGAGTTAATTCTCCGTGTTGATTAAAATAAATACATAATCCTCAATAAATTGCTTCCTGATATTCCTTTAAGTTGTTTTACTTGAAAGTGATTTCAAATGGAGCAAACTAGCAAACATCTAAAATAAATTCAGGACCACCTGCAGTTTGACTCTTAGAATTCTGATGAATAGAGATATTTTAGTCAGTATCACCTTTCTAAAACATCACCTTACTATCATTTTTGACGGGAAAGGGGATTCTTGGAGGTAACCCAGCACAATGGCATTCGTGCTGAAAGGTAATATAATACTAATTTTATCTGTATATTTGAACTGTTAAAATTTAATTTTAAATAAATTAATTAATGGATATTTTATTTTATTTCCAAATTAAGTTAAAGTTTACTAAGTAATTTTTCCCCATTCTTTGAAACATTTTAAAAAATATTTTATTTATTTACTTTTAGAGAGAGGGGAAGGGAGGGAGAAAGAAGGAGAGAAACATCAGTGTATGGTTGCCTCTCACACACCCCCTACTGGGCACCTGGCCAGCAATCCAGGCATGTGCCCTGACTGGGAATCAAACCTGCAATCCTCTGATTTGCAGACCTGTGCTTAATCCACTAAGCTACACCAGCCGGGTCTTTGAAAACATTTTAACTTATACTATCAAAGTGGTAAAATAAGAAAAAATATAAAAATTCAAAAATTGAATCCATATGTCTATAGTCATTATATTGATAGCTAGATAAACTGAATAAGAATTTAAGCTTTTAAACATTAACCGAAATGCATATATTTGAGTTGTCAAAAGTAATACTACATTAGTGAAAACCTTATTTGTGGAAAACCTTATTTCTTTTAAATAAGGTTGGCCCTATACAGAGTCAACTGCTTCAGTGACAAAATTTAGTGACCTTAAGCAATAGAACACTTATGCCAACTTTAGACAATATGTAACCTGATGAAAGACAGCAAAATGGCAGGTGATTGGGGTTCGGTGTGTTTTCTGTAGACCATCAGCATAAGGAGTAATTGCTGTGCTTTTTAATAATTCAGCTGTTTGGGTCCTGGTTTGGAATGACCAAATTCAAATTTCTGAGGTAGAAACCAGATATCTGCATTTTTTTCTAAAACCTTTTGGAAGTCTTATACATTAACTTATCAGAACCACTGCTTACAGGATGAGGAGCAGGAATCAGCGGTAGAAGAGAGAAAGCACACGGAGCCAAACCAGGTCACTGGCTGGGTCTCTGAGAGCAGCTGACATCACAGATGCCATGAACTGTTGAGTATAGCTTCGTGTGTTCTTTGGATTCTGTATGAGAAATACAGATGTCAGGAGAGTTAGCTGCACAGAATGGGGTGAGGATAGAAGGTGCAGGAACCTACTTTATCAGTAGTTTTGGAGATAAAATTTAGAAAGTTAGGAAAAAAGCTTTGGCTTGTATACAGAACTTATACTCTCTTACCTAGGCCTACTACTAGTCACCAGAAGCAATTGTTTCCTTTCACTAAACTATATTCCACCCCCTTCCCTTCCTACTTGATTGTGTAGATTGATAGACTTGCTTGTAAACTTACATTTTAACACAACAGGTATTGTGTTAAATTACACATAGGCATTATCACTAGGCATATGATTTATTAATAAGAAATATTTAATGTTATCGGTAAATTGCTAGCACTTACATTTCATGTTCACCTAATTTTTTCACTTATTGATCAAAATGTTTGAGTTTCTACTTGTACAAGACACTGCTAGGCCCTAGGCAGAAGGTAATGAACCAAATAGACACCATCATACATTTTACAGGGTAATGAAAAAAACAAAGGTCAGACATGTATTCAAACAAATATATTTTTAAAGGAACTCAGAAATGCTACCAACAAAAAGTATAGCATGCTCTCAGAGTAATCTAATAGGGAGGTCAGTACCAACCTCTTCGAGGGTCCTGCTTGAGTAGGTGCTGGGGCCTAAAGGATAAATTCACTAGCATTTGTCCGCAAGAGTGAAGTTCAAAGGGTCAGTTATAGACAGAAAAGAATATAAATAGTGCTTTCAAAATCCAGAAAGCCCAGAGTGGCTGGAACGTATTGAGCAAGAGAGGGAGACTAGCTAGAAAAGAGGCTGAACATGAAGGCATGAGTCAAAGGAGAGGCTAAGAGCAAATGTGAAAGCAATGGGCAGCCCTGAGGGTTCGAAGCAGGGGAGCAACTGGATCCTCTCGGCTGTCCCATGGAAGACGGGGGCAGAGCCCAGAGTAAACGTGGGGAGAACAGTAAAGGCTGTTTTATTCTAGTAAAAGATAATGCTGACTTGATTTATGGTCTTCTAGTGAAACTGGTGAGACATGGCTGGCTTTAAAATACATGTTGGACTTGCAACCACCTAAATTGGTGATAGATTAGCTGTAGAAATGGGCTGGGATGAGAGAGAAGAAAATGCCAAATCACAGAGAGAAAAACGTCTTGCTTATATAACATTTTCTCATTTTTGAATATGACCCAGGTATGGCCCAAGAAATAGGGTTTGGACAAGCCTGGAGAAACATGACCTAGAGCCGTGTCTAACCATCACAGCAAAATAGAACATGCTATCAGGAGATAGGAAAAGTGCGTTTGGGAATTAGAGCACAATGGTGAAAAGAAATCACAACAGATGTCTCCTTTGAAAGCTGCAATGTCAGAGGAAGCCTACCGAGAGGGACAGTTTAGAAATTCCAGCAGGAGGCAGAGGCAGCCAGGTGGCAGCTGAGTGAGTGTCCTTCTGAGACCAGGGAGTGTGCTTTGAATTTCAGGGCAAGATTACAACCCCTCCCTTTGTCAAAGTAATCCCAGAGGACCTCAGGTACTGGGTAGGTAATGAGGAAAGGGATTTGAACCCGCAGAGGAAAAGGCAGAGCCCAATCCTCAGAACTCACATGTAAAAATGAAACTGAGACTAAAATTTCAAAATTAGAGCAACACCAATCGTGTAGGTGAAAACTCAGTGTTGAGGCTGGGCCAGAAGTCAGGAGGTCAGGCTTGTCCTAGAACCTGCAGTGATATAGGTGGGGGTTAGGAAATACCAGCTGTGAGAGAACATATTACAGGCAAAACATACATTTTGTTTAAATGACTCAGGTGTCACGACAGAGCGCCAAAGTATGCTAAGTATACTTAAAGTGAGGAGTGCAAGCATCAGAGTCCCACCAATTATCAGTGCCTGACCAAGCCTTTCCCTACTTCCAGCTATGATATCTACAAAAATGTTAAAACATGAACATTCATAACCCCCCAAATCAAGACAACTAATACTATCTACACAAATTACAAGTTTTTTTGAACGGAAAGAACTATAATTAATGGGTGACACTGACACATACTTTGCCTTTCGAGGGATGTATTCTCTGAAGAGACAGAACCAGTAGATAGATAGAAATAGATATAGAAATAGATAGATATAGATAGATATAGATGATATAGATATAGATATAGATATGGATAGATATAGATATAGATATAGATATAGATATAGATATAGATATAGATTTAGATTTATTGTGAGAAATTAGCTCATATGATTATGGACACTGAAAAATCTCAAATATGCCATCTGTAAAGCAGTGGCCCAGCTGCCACAGATGAAAATAATGCTACCAAGACATGAGCTGCTTGGGGAGGAAAGGTGGCTGATCTCTCAAAGGAGAAGGGCCAAGAGCCTTTTCCTCAGTGGGCTTTTATTGGGTTCATTTTGCACAGAAATACAGGTAAAGCTCATTAATCATTGGCAGGCAGTAAGGGTCAAACAACAGATAACAAAGAACTCTGAGGGCCTGTTTTGAGTCGGGGTCAGATAGCTAAAGAGCTATAAAACTTTGAGGAACAAACTTACTTTTTGCTTGGACCCTTATTTCATTCAGAGAATTCTAAACAAAGCAGGTTTCACAGGATTTTACATATTCTTTCTTAGGCCTGATTGACCTAGGGAACCGCCCTTTCCAGCACAGGATGGTACCCACCACCGGCATTGTCTCAGGCTTAAGGCATTGTCTCAGCCTTAAGTCAGGCAGGGGAAGTAAGGCAGCCAAGAGATTAGAAGACTTCTTGCAGACAGAATGAGGACTCAGGCTATGTCAGAATAGCCGGGGAACGAGGGTCCATCACCCACTCTTTGTGGCAGGCCCCCGAGTCCTTCCTTGAGGGCTTCCCAAGTGATGGTGTCTGGCTTAGGTTGCCCCACCTCTGAGGGGTCTTACCCGTCATTGACTAACTGACCAAGCGTTGGGGGCCAGAGATGGATGAAGCAGAAGCAGAGCTCCTGCCAGGGAGATAAACTTTGCCTCCTTAGTGGCTCACAGTCCAAAGGTTGTCCACTCAGCCTTAGCCATGGGGCGTTTACAGCTCCTGAAACCAGACAGAGTGGTTCCCAACAAGTTTGTGTTGTAACTCAGTTTCTGTGTGAAGGCCCGAGACCCAGAAGATTCAATGATATAAATTCCAGTTTAATAATAGAGGTGTCCCAGCTCAAGTACTGAGGCAGAAAAAAGGGGGCATGTTTCTCCTTCCTCTTTTTTTTTCTATCCAGGCCTTCAGTGGATTATATAGCCTCCATGTACTTTGGGGAGGATCTTCTACTTTATCAAGTGCACAAATTCAAATGCTAATCACATCAGAAACAACCTCACAAACACACACAGAAATAATGTTTAACCAGATATGTGTGCATCCCTTTATCCAGTTAAGCTGACATATAAAATTAACTATCACAAGAGACAACATATAAAAGGTAAGTGGGTATTTTAACAAATGCTACAGACAAGAAGTGCTTCAGTGTTTAAACTGCAAGGACATATTTTATGAAAGGCTTATATCAGAATTTTAAAGCACTCTTTTTAAAAAGCATCTGATTTGCGTCCTTAGAACAATCTAAGAAAATATGGACTCCGGTGCAAAAGATAAAAATGCAGGTGAAAATTTAATAGATTGACAAGAAAAAGACAGTTGAGAGGAGGGTAGAAATTAAAATTAAAAATGTAACAAAAGAATCTCTGGTATTAGGCATTAAAAACACTGATACAGAATAATCTGAATTAAATGTTGAAAATAGCTTATGAGACAAAATCCCAAAGTAATTCTTGAAATAGATTATATAATGGAAAAATAACAACAATAACCTGGTCCTTAAATTTCTGATTATAATTACAATTCCCTGCTGTCCAGCTGAGAAGTGAATGAGGGATGGAGGAAGCAAAGTAAAATAACTCTAATGTGCAGAATTACACTGATGGTATCAAACCACTACTTTACTTGTGAAATTGGTTATTGGAATTTATTTTTAACTTGTATGTATCTGTTAAATTTTAAGAAAAGATTTATGTTTTATACATTAGCATAGTTAATCGAATCCTAGTCCATGAAGAATCAGGTAAGTAGGAGAGAAAGAAGGAAAGAGTAAAGGAGTAGCCAGGATCTGGAAAGAGCCTAAGTGCCCATCAGTGGATGAGTGGACGAGAAAGCTGCAGTCATTTACACAAAAGAACACTGCACAGCAGTAAAGAAGAAGAAACTCTTACCCTTTGTGACAGCATGGGTGCACCTGAGAGTACTGTACTAAATGAAATAAGCCAGTTAGTGAAAGACAAATGCCACATGACCTCACTTATGTATAGAATCTAATGAACACAATAAACTACAGAACAAAATAGAAATTGAATCAGAGATCCATGGAACAGACTGACAGGTGCTGGAGTGCAAGGAGGGGACTGGATGAAAAACGGTGAAGGGATTAACCAAAAAACATTTAGGCATGACCCGTGGACGCTGACAACCATTTGGGGATTGATTGAAGAAGGGGAGAGGGTGGGGCTGGGTGGAGGTGGGAGAAGGGAGAAAAAGTGGGAACTATAATAGCATAGACAATAAAACATCTAATTAAAAGTGAAAGAGCAAATGAACAAGATTTTCAATTATAACAGGCTTAAAACTTCTGAAATGGGGTGGGTTAAACTCTCCTATTATAGAAAAAGTCCTTTTATATGTTATTTCCAATAAAAAGTTAAAAAAAAAGCCAGACCCCCCCCCAAAAAAAAGAAAAGGAAAAAAATCTGCCATAGATATATTGTATAAAAGCAAACAAAAGAGAGCATATAATATTAAAAGCAGCTATACAGTATTAGATTTTGAGGCAAATAAATCATCATAAAAAATAACTGTCATTTTATATTGAAAAATTATACATTCAAAATGAAGATATTAGAGGCATAAACCTTTATATTACAACATAGCTACAAAATATTAAAAGTAACAACTATGCTATAAAAATCATACAAAGAAAAATTGGAAAAGAAGAAAAAATGTAGCTTTGGAGAAACATTTTCCAGCTTTTGAAGAACTATGTAGGAGAAAAGTAAAAATATAAAAGCTATATACTACTTCAATTATAATTTATTTTAAAGCACTATATGTACTTTCTTCTAAAAGTCAATGGATCATACAAAAACTGGACACTCAAGAAAAGCCCTGAAGAAAAGTTAAATAAGTTACACAAAAGCTGAAATTGTACATGCTATATTAGATCACAAAACAATAATGGCCATTAATAACAAAAATCGAAAGTTAATTATTTGGAAATAAACAATGCATGGCTCATTAGCATGGATCAAGGGGGATTACTGATTGTTTACAAGGCAAGACAAATGAGAATAGTTTACTAAACATTTGCTGGAAGCTTTATGCTCATAAACTCTGGCTTCAAATCAGAAGATGGGATGCGTTAGCAACAAGGTAGACAGTGAATAACACAAGGGCAATTCACCCATGATGTTTATTATGAAATACCACACGTGAACATATTTTTACCCTGGAGAAAAAGCAGATTTTTTAAAAGAAAAAATGTGCGTGGATGTTGTAAAAAATGTTGCACTCAGTCTGTAGCCAAAGACATTATTTTAAAAATGCTATCAATAAAAATAAAAACTGAATAAAAATCAGTTAATCATTCAAATTTCCTGCTTGTTTTAAAATACAAGTCTTATTATTCAGTAATGGAGATTATTATTCAGAAAAGGAGATGATTGCTATGAAAAAGCTAGTTTGCTCCTCACAAGTCCCGAGAGGCAGAGGCATGCCTTGTTATTATACCCAGCCACACAGGGAAGCATCAGGATTGGTCAGGAAGCAGAGTTTTCAAAGAGAATCCTTGACCAGGAGCCTTTACTGTGGTTTCTGTAGGAAGAAGCAGGCATGGCAAGGTAGACAGGTTTAGGATTGCATACTTTGAATAATTTCAGCAGGCTCTGAAGTTACTGCGACTGGCCCAAGGTCTAGAATGGAACTGTGTGTGGGGTGATCAGGGCAGGGGCATAGCACTCCTGGGAGTAAGAGAGAAGGTGGTGGGGTTGAAGGCTCTGGATTGGTGGGTTTGCACATAAAAGGTGTGCTCCAGGGCTAACCGTTTATTAATTGTTAGAACTGGCTAGCATTTGCTTGCAAGGGGCAATCTCTCCAGGGTGAGTAAAGCTCTAAGAGAGCGATTTTCAACGTTTTCCATCTCATGGCACACATAATTGCTAAACTTCTGCAGCACACCAAAAACATTATTTTTTGTTGATTTGAAAGAAAATAGGCACAATTTTGATTCATTCACATCAAATGGCTATTGTGTTGGTTGTTATCATTTTTTCATTTGACATTCTAAGGGAAAAGAGGTCAATGCGCCTGATTAACTATTCACGTATTGCATGCTTTAAAAATTCTGGGCACACCAATTGAAAAGAGCTGCTCCCAGATGTTAAGTCATTGGAATTACAGACAGTAAAAAGTGTATGGGTAATACACTGCTGATCCTAGCAGGTGGTTCAAAGCAGGCTTCCTTATCTCCCTTCCACGACCAGGACAAATGCTCTGATGCACTGCTTCATTCCTGGATAGAAATAAAGAACTTATCCAGCTCCTGGAAGTGCTGTCAGTGCCTCGTAGCTGAAAAGCTTCATCACCTGCATCACTGTTTTTATCTTGGTGGGCCCACATCCAAGACTGACCTATGTAGGACAAGGTTTCTCAATGTTGGTATTACTGACATTTGGACAGGAAAATTCTTTATTGTAGAGGCCTGTCCTGTGCATTGTAAGATGTTTAGCAGCATCCCTGGCTTCTACAAACTAGATAGCGCTAGTCATGGAATTCAAAAATGTCTCTGGGCATTGCCAATGTCCGCAGGGGTGGAGGATCACTTCAGACTGAGACCACTGACATCAGAATACAAAGGCCACACACTCGTTCTAATTCTGGACAGCTCTAACATGTCATTCTTTCTCATATCCCATTGAGTTCCATAGGAAGCTCACAACTCTACTCACACTACGCCCTTCTCCAGGGTTCACTCATCCATTTCCATGCATTCATTGGCATGTATGCATGAACAGCTTTTAGATCCATATTTCTAGCCCAGACCTACTGCCTAAGTATCAAATCTGTATAAGTAACTGCTGATTGGTCATGGCCTTTTATCAAGAGACATTTTGTTTTTGTTCTTAAGAACATGAGCTCTAGGAGCAGCTACTTATGTAATACCTTTTTTCACCTACTAGCTTTGTTACATTGGAATACCACCAAGCCTCTCTTTGCTTCAGTTTCTTCCTCTACAAAATGGACACAAGAATAAGATCTACCTCATAGGTGTGTATGGGAATCAAATGAGTTAACGCATATACAGAATTTATAGTAGTTTTGGAAGACTGTAAGTTCTCAGTAAATGTAAGCTATTATTATTAGTCACTAGGTTGTCTTGCCCTTACCAAAGGGCATATGTTCAAGTCCAAAAAATTTCTCTGTTTCTCAGTTTGAGTCTTTCTTCTGTATTTCTTACTTCGGTAGTTGACACCACCAACTGCCATTTAAGCCGGAT
>PVKM010034355.1:0-15597 GCA_004027735.1 Carollia perspicillata
TTAGGGATGTTTTCAGTCATTATTTTTGCAAATAGCCTTTCAATTCTTTGCTTTGTCTCTTCTTTTTCTGGTGCCATATGATGCCAGAGTTGTTATGCTTGATATTGTTCTTATTAAAATTTTTTTTTATCTTCCTGCTGTTCTGATTGGGTATTTTCAACTACCTTATTTTTTAGATCACTGATTCAATCCTCTGCTTTATCTAATTTGATGCTAATTTCTTCTAATGTGTTCTTTATTTCAGTTATTGTATTCTTCATTCTGACTTTTTAAAAATGTTTTCTATCTCCTTTTTTATGTTTTTAAAAAAATTTCTTTGTTAAAGTAGTCACTGAGATTATCTATTCTTCCCCTAAGTTCATTGAACATCCTTATAACCAGTGTTTTGAACTCTACATCTGGTGAGTTGGTTGTGTCCATTTTGTTGTTCTTTTTCTGGAGTTTTGTCTTTTTTTTTCTTTTATGATGTGTTTCTTTTTCTTCTCATTTTGGCTGCTCCCTGCACTTGATTCTATATATTAGGTTGATCTGCAATATCTCTCAGTCTTTGCAGAATGGTCTTACGTCAGGGGTGTCCGATGGGACACAGTGGTGCAGTCTCCCCAGTCACCTGAGCCAGGTGCTCCAAGGATGTCCCTTGTGTGGTTTGTGTGTGCTCTTCTGTTGCAGTTGTCAACTGATGGTTATTGATGCCAATGTAATGCTAACAAGAACCCCCAATTGGGGGTGTGGTACAGTAGGAAACATTTTTTAGTGCAAACAGAGTTAACAGTGACACAGTGGGGCTGTGGAAATGTCATGACCATGGAATAGCTCTGGGGCCTAACAGCCCTGGAGTCAGGTCCCTCTCTGGCTGGGCAGCTCTTCTCTCCTCCACTCTGCCCTGGTATGCTCAGCTCTGCTCCAGTGAAACATCTTTGTTTCAGTACTAGCCAGGGAAGTACAGTCTCCTCAGGCCTTGTGGCTAGTGCAGTCTTCAAGTTGTAGGGGAGCTGGTTTTACAGGGACAAGAATCCCTGTCCCTGGTTCCTGAGTAATCCATCTTCATGCAGATGAGAACTCCAAATCCTCACAGTTTGATTGGTTCAAAAGGCACTATCTTGATTGGTCAGAATAGCACCGCTGTGATTGGCTTGAGCTACACAGCTCCGATTGGATGGGGAAAGCCTCAGTCCTATCCACTGAAATAGGATTCCAGGAATTCCTCTAAAAGGGCTGCCTCAGCTGGCAGGAGCACAGGGCAAGCAGTTCAGGGCAGAGCAGACAGTTTAATGCACAAGTAGACAGTTTAGTTCAGATGCTTCTCTTTGAAGTGCAGTTTTCATGAGAGACCTCTGGGCCGAAGTGGCTGCTAGACTGTGCATTTTCATTTGAGTTCAGTAAGCTCTCAAGAGCCCTTTGTAGTAAGGATCATTTTTTTTCAGGGTTCTCATAGTTGAGCCTTGATTGCTACTAGCATATCAATGGCTGGAATAGATCCTCAGACTGACCATGAGGACTGGCTATGACTACAATAGATGAGTTGTTGTGCGGGGATAACTCTACAGAGCAGGATTTACTTTAGATGAGCTTCCTGCCTGCTTTGTTGGTGTGTCATTTGGGGTGCTAAATGGGTGGGGCTGTGGTGTGGTCTGATGCCAGCCACAAGGTAGGTTGGGTTTTGGAGGGGTTCCAGAGCAGACTAAGTTCAGCTGCTGCCTATGTTGGGCCTGGAGCCTCCTGGTAGGAGCTACAAAGTGTTCTGCAGGTGGTAGCTACCTGTGCTGGGCTTAGGTGCTACCAGGAGTGGTTATGCAGTCAACTGAGGGCTGCTGCCATTAGTGCTGGGCTTGGGGCCACTTAACAAGCGGTACTGGACATGCCAAAGCCATGTGCTGCTCATTTGGAGTAGTGGACCTTTAAGAGGTTTAGGAAAGTTCTCATCATTACCTCAGGCTGCTTTTTGGGGGTTAGCCTTTGAAAGAGATTTGGGCTGGGCATGTGATTTGTAAGGGGCAGGACTCAGAGAATCCTCACGTTGGAGTGAGAATAATGTTACCCAGGTCAATAGAAACTAAGATTTGTCATCTGCCAGTGCCACAGGCTGTGTGTGTGAAGGGAAAGGGTCAACAAAGGAATAATGGCACATGCTAGCTAGCCCTTCACCCAAGGAAGGGGCATCCCCTCCAGCCCTTGCCCTGAATCCAGACAGTTTATTTCTTCCTCACGTGTCCCTGGCTGCTGCACCTCCTCTGGAGCTTAGGGTGAATGTTTGTGACCAAGTGAGCCTGTGCTGAGGCCACCCATGCCTGGGTCTCCAACAGCATTCCAACTAACATAACTGAGTTCCTGCTTATTTCCACAGCCAGCTTTCATGGGAATCTTTTGAGCACTGGTGCTCCTGACTGGGGACTCCAGTGTGGGGCTGGGACATGTAGTTTCTCAGGGATAATCTCCACAACCAAGATATTCCTCCCAACTCTTAAGTGCAACAGGTGGGTGACCAGGCTGTTGTGCGTCTGCACCCCTCCTACTAGTGTCAACATGGTTTCCTCTTTATCTGCTTACTTAGAGGCATTTCTCTAGGGTGCTTGTGCTGTAATTCAGTCTCAGTTTTGATGTGATCATGGAAGAAGGCGAGCGCAGTTTTCACCTACTCCACCATCTGGAGAAGAAGTCTCAGGATGCTGATTCTTTTTTTTGATACTCACCCTGAACTTCTTTTGGTTCTATAAATTGACTTCTTTTTTGGCAGCCCATTATTTCTCCTGGTGATTGATAAAAACCATCTTTTATTAATAATTTCCATGGCTGACTATAGGTCCTGCAGGAGGCACATATTCTTTTACAAAGCCAAGGCCTCTGGATTGTCCTCAAAAAAGGCAGAAATGACTGCTTTTAGGAAGGGCCATTCCTACAGTTCCAGAAGCCCCACGTGTACATTAATACATTTGTCCCTATCGCAGGTCTCAGGGTCTCGTTTATTCCTAGTTAGGGTCCTAACCATAGAGCTGCATCCTCCTGGGGGCTGAGAATTTACCTTCCACTGAAATTCTGCTATATTTATCATTAAGTTGTGGCCTTGCTCCTCAGCTTTCTGATTATCCAGGTGTGGAAGAGAAAGTATCTTGAAATGCTCCTAAGCGGGCCTGCTGGCTTTCCTGGTTAACCTTTAGTTGAAGATTAATCACCCACAGCCTTTCATTGTCATTCCTCAAAGCATCAATAGCCTGCAACAAATTGTTCAAATTTGTAGTCTGCATCTTTCAAGTTCTTGAGGTATTATCTTTGCTAGTGCATTTTATTATACCAGTATCTTATTCTGTTCACCACTGGTTGAAGTTATAAAAATTGCACCATGACAATATGCCTGGAGCTACCCATTATGACTCAGCACCAGTCATGGTGTCCTGATTGCCAGCTGGCAGGTGGATGATGATCTGGCTCCAACATTTTAGAGTCTGCTCCCAAGAACTCATGGTACTAACTGTCTTGGGTCAAATTTCTTGGAAACAGACTCTGAGATAAACGCACGTAGGAAGCTCTTTGGGAATGCTCTTTAGTTGAAATACCTGTAAAAGAGTGAGGGTAGCAGGATGAGGCAGAAAGGTGGAACTGTGATGCAATTTCAATAGAACTGGCAGAGACCTTCAACATGGTTCCAGATTAAGCCAGGGAAATCTGTTTTTTGTACTTCCTCATGCATCAGTCCATGACTGTTTACAGGGATGGAGCATAACCTTGGCAAGGTGACCCCCACTGGCTGAAGAGAGTTTCCAGAGAAAAACTCAGCTATGTGTTGTCAACAGCCAATATGCCTGGCTCGCGTATTGTACTTGGGGCTTTTGGTACTGAAGAGCTGTGCCCAGTGCCCCACAACATCCATTCTAATTGGTAAGTATGATGGCATGGGAGAGTGTCAACAAATTGAGAATAGCTGATGGCTGCTCATACCTTTAAGTTCATCGACGAGAAAAGTTGGGGTAAGGATAATGAAAAGGATTAATAAATTACAGGTTAGTGGGACCATTAATGATTGTTTTAGTTCAAATACTAGAGCAAGTGGGCAGGAAAAATAAGATGCTACATGGTGAGCCAAGAGTGAGATGTTTAACATTATGGAGATGTTGTAGTTATCAGTAATGACAAGGTCAAGAACTTGTCATTGGACTGCGTGGCTGAGGTGGGATAAAAGGCAAGATTGTTGAAAGTGAGTGGGTCCAGGAATTGAGAAACCATGATGATTAAGGCCTCATAGAATCAAACTGTTTAGTATTTAGATAGAAAAAGGCTTAGTATGGTTTAGGGAGTAGTGAGAAATGGAATTAGCAGGCTTTTGTATATGTAAAAGGCTCTAAACATCTAGCTAAAGGCCCTATAGAAAATCGGTAGGTAATGAAGATTTTTAAACACCAATCTGCTTAAATCATATGTGATTTGGAAAGATCTAAATTGCTTTGTTGTACACCTGAACCCAATACAAAATAGAATTGATAGTAAACTGTAACTGAAAAAAAAAATGCAGTGTATTTAGATCTTCTACTATAATTGTGTTTTATCAGTTCCTCCCTTCAGCTTTTTCAGTAGTTGCTTTATATTTTTTGGTGCTCCTTGATTGAGTGCATATATATTAAGAAATGTTATGTCTTCTTGATGTAGTGTCCCCTTTATCATTATAAACTATCCATCTTTATCTCTTATTAGCTTTGTTCTCTTAAAATGTATTTAGTCAGATGTAAATATAGCTATACTTGCTTTTCTGTGGATACTATTTGCTTGAAGAATCCCTTTCCACCCTTTCATTTTTAGTCTATTTTTCTTTATGCAACATAGATGTGTCTGTTGAAGGCAACATATGGTTGGGTTTTGCTTTTTGATCCAATCTGCCACTCTGTGACATTTTACTGGTAAATTTACCCATCTACATTTAGGGTAATTATCTATGTATGAGGATTTCCTATAGCCATTTTATCTTTTGTTTTCTCATAGCTCTGTGCCTTATTGGTTCTTGTCCTTTGTGGTTCTATCTATTGTTTTTGTTTAGTGGTATTCCATAATTTTTCCTCTTTTTAAGTTATGTGTCTCAGTTTTGAGTGTGTGGTTACCATAAGGTTTATGGAAAAGGAAGTTTCTTATATACAGTATTTCTTTTTCTTTTTGAATAAATATGACTTCCATTTCCTTTGAAAGTTCAGGGAGGTAGGGATGGGTGGGGTAGGGGTAGTAATGGGGGAAAAATGGAGGCAACTGTACTTGAACAATAATTTAAAAAAAATAACAACAAAAAGAACTTTACCATTTCCTTTCATGTTTTTGTTGTCACAAATTATTCTTCTCTATGCTGTAATTTTGTTGGTAATTGTATTCATAGTTTTGTAACCTTTTGTTTTTTCTTTTAGGTAGGATAACCTCCTTGAGTATTTCCTGTAATGGAGGTCTTGTGGTGATACATTTTCTCAGCTTCTGTATGTCCAGTAAAGTCTTTATTTCTCCTTTGTATTTAAAGGATAACTTTGCTGGATATGTTATTCTTGGCTGGTAATTTCGCTCTCTAAGTAGTTTGAGTATTTGGTTCCACTCTCTTCTTTGCTGGATGTATTATTCTTGGCTGGTAACTTGTCTCTCTGAGTAGTTTGAATATTTGGTTCCACTCTCTTCTCGCTTGTAGAGTTTCTCCTGAGAAGTCTGCTGATAACCTAATGGGATTTCCTTTACAGGTTACTTTCTTCTTTCCCTGGCTGCCTTGAGAATTCTTTCACTGTCCTTCATTTTTGACAATTTTAATACAGCATGCCTTACAGAAGACTTTTTTTTTTTTTGAAATGAGGTAGTTAGATATTCTGTTTGCTTCTTGGACTGAAGAATCTAACTCTTCCTTAGTCTTGGAAGGTTCTTGTCAACTATTTGTTTGAATAGACTCTCTTTGTGTTCGCTCCTGACTCCCTTCTTCTTCTGCTGTGCCCATTATTCTTACATTGTGTTTTCTGATGGAGTCAGATAGTCCTCATAAAGTTCCTTTAACTTTTTATGTTCAAGTATTTGTCATCTTTCCCCTGCTTTATTTCTAGATGTGTATCATTGATATCACTAATTCTTTTCTCCATTTGGTTGGCTCTATTTCCTTTCCTTGCTAGTCCATTCTTGATCTCTTTTATTGAGTTCTTCATCTCCACAATTTCTCTGTTCTTTTAAAAGTTTCAATGTCTTTGGTAAAGTATTCATTTTGTTTGTTGCTTTATTTTCTGAGGTCATTAAACTGCCTATCTCTGTTTTGTTGCACTCATTGAGTTTTTTCAGAACTGGAATCTTGAATGTTCTGTCATTTAAGTCACATATTTCCATGTCTTAGACTTTGTTACCCAAAGATTTTTAATTTTCTTTCTGAGCTGCCTTGTTACCTTAGTTATTCATGGTATTTGATGGATTCCTTATCTGTCTAGTCATTTATGGGTGAGTGGCTCTACTCTAGTAGACTGACAGCTGTAGAGAGATCATCCAAATGGACATACTTGACATTTACAGAGTTTTTCATTGCAGTACATCAGACTATACAGTCCTCTCAAGTGCACATAAAACATTCTCAAGGATAGGCCATATGTTGGGTCATGAAACTACCTTCAATAAATTCAAGAAGATTGAAATTATACAAAGCATATTGTCTGATCACAATACTTTGAAATTAGAAATCAACTGTAAAAAAGAAGTAACACACAAGCATGTGAAGATTAAATAACATACTACTAATTTATGACTAAGTCACATAAGAAATAAGAGGTGAGATCAAAAGATATGTGGAGACAAATGAGAATGATGATACAATATATCAAAACTTGTGGGATGCAGCAAAAGCAGTAATAAGAGAAAAATTTATATCATTACAAGTTTATCTCAAGAAACAAGAGAAATCTCAAGTAAATAACCTAATATTACATCTTAAAGAAGTATAAAAAGAACAAAAGCAACCCAAAGTTAGCAGAATAAAGTAAATAATAAAAGTTAGAACAGATTTAAACAAAATAGAGATCAAAAAGACTATACAAACATTAATACAATATGAGCTGTTTTCTTTGAAAAGATTAATAAAGTTCACAAGTCCCTGGCTGGACTCACTAAGGATAAAAGAGAAAAGACTCCTAAGAAGTCAGAAATGAAAGCAAAGTTACCACAAATATCACAAATACACAACAGATCATACTGTAATAGAATGAAAGACAATATGGCACTGAATTCAGCAACCTAAAGAAACGGACAAGTTCTGACAAAACATATAATCTTCCTATATTGAATCACAATGAATTTGGAAGTCAATCATATTTTGCCATGTACATTGTGCACTTTTTGCCTAAACTTTTGACAGAAAAATAAGAATGCACCTTATATATGGATAGTATCCACATAAGTATTTTAAATTATTTTATTTGTGCTTATTCATTAAAAGTGTAACTCCAGCTAGCAGTAACAATATCCATATGCAAAATAATACCATGGAATGTGATAATTAGTTTTGTTTTTAAATATAAATACATAAAAATTGAATTAGAACTTGAAGCAAAAGAGATTTTTCCCTGAAAGTTTGGGCCAAAAACATGGGTGCACATTATACACAAAAGTGCATTATACATGGCAAAACATGGTAAATATACCAATCAAATGTGAGGAAATTCAAACAACTATCAAAAACCTCCTCCACAAAAAATAAAAGTCCAGGATGATGTGGATTTATGAGTGAATTCTAGGCAGACATTCAAAAAGATTAGATACCTATACTTCTCAAGCTCTTCCAAAAAATTGAAGAAGAGGCAATACTTCCTCACACATTTTATGACCCACATAACCCTGATACCAAAACCAGGCCAAAACCGTGTGTGTGTGATAACACACACATAACACAGACCAATATCTCTAATGAATACAGATGCAAAAACTATAAATAAAATACTAGTAAATCTAATACAATATATTAAAGAATTATACATCACAATATGGTGGGGTTTGTTCCAGGGGCACAAGAACGGTTCAACATATGAAAACCAACCAATGTAATACACCACAGTGTATTATACTACACCACGTTTGTGGTAAATATCCACATTTAACAAAAGAAAAACTAAAAATCATATGGTCTTATCAATAGATGCAGAAAAGGCATTTTATAAGATACAATATTCATTTATTATTAAAACACTGTATAAAATTATTATAGAAGGAAAATAATTAAATGTAATCTTTATTACATTTGTGACAAACCTATGCAAATATCATACTCAATGGTGAAAAATTAGAAGCTTTTTTTCATTTGTTTATTTTTTCTTTTGTTTCCCTTGCCTGGAGAAATATATCCAATAAAAAATTTCTATGAGCAATGTACGACATTTTGCTGCCTATGTTTTCTTCTAGGACTTTTATGGTTTCTAGTCTAACATTTAAGTCTTTGATCCATTTTGAATTTATTCTTGTATATAGTGTGAGAAAGTGGTCTCATTTCATTTATCTGCACTTATCTGTCCAATCTTCTCAACACCATTTATTGAATAAGATATCTTTAGCCCATTTCATGTGCTTGCTTCCTCTGTCAAATAGTAATTGACTACAAAGTTGTGGGTATATTTCTGGGCTCTCTGTTCTGTTCCACAGATCTATGTATCTGTTTTTATGTCAGTATCAGGCTGTTTTTATTACAATGGCTTTATAGTACAGTTTGATATAAAGTAGTGTGATTCCTTCAGCTATGTTCTTTCTCAGGATCACTGTTGCTATGCAGGGCCTTTTGTGGTGCTATATAAATTTTTGAAATATTTGTACAGAGGGCCCAGAGATATATGAAAAGATGTTCAGCATCACTAGCTATCGGAGAGATGCAAATTAAAACTATAATGAGATACCACTTCACACAGGTCAGAATGGCTATCAATAAAGAAATCAGCAAATAACAACCACTGGAGAGGTCGTGGATAAAAGGAAACCCTAGTGCACTGTTGGTAGGAATGCAGACTGGTGCAGCCAATGTGGAAAACAGTATGGAATTTTCTTAGAAAACTAAACAAAACTGCCTTTTGACCCAGAAATACCACTGCTTGGATTATACCCTAAGAATCCTGAAACACCAATTCAAAAGAATCAGTGCATCCCAATGTTCATAGCAGCACAATTTACAATAGCCAAGTGCTGGAAGCAAGCACAGTGCCCATCAGTAAATGAGTGGATCAAAAAGAGTGATTTACACAATGGAATACCATGCAGCAGAAAGAAAGAAGGAGCTCCTGCCCTTCCCAACAGCATGGATGGAACTAGAGAACATTATGCTAAGTGAAATAAGCCAGGTAGTGAAAGACAAATACCATATGATCTCATCTATAAGTGGAACCTAATCAACAAAACAAACAAGCAAGCAAAATATAACCAGAAACATTGAATTAGAGAACAAACTGACGGTAACCAAAGGGGAAGGGGAAGAATGATAGTAGGGGGAACATCTGGGAAGGTCCATCAAGGAACATACATAAAGGGCACATGGACAAAGCCAAAGGGGGTAGGTTCGAAGGTGGGAGGTGTGGATGACTGGGGTGGGGGGCCAAGGTGGGGTGAAAATAGAGACAATTGTACTTGAACAACAATACAAAAAAGAAATATTTGTTCTAATTCTGTAAAATAACGTCATTGGAATCTTGATAGGAATTGCATTGAATCTATAGATTGCTTTTGGTAGTATGGACATTTTAATGATGTTGGTTCTTCTTGTCCATGAACACAATATGTGCTTCCACTTATTTGTATCATCTTCAGTTTCTTTCTTCAGTATCTTATGATTTTCTGAGTACAGGTCTTTTATGTCCTTGGTTAGGTTTGTTCCTAGGTATTTTATTCTTTTTGAAGGAATTGTCAATGGGATTGTGTTCTTAATTTCCCTTTCTGTTAGTTCATTATTCGCATACAAAAAATGCAACTGATTTCTAGATATTAATTTTGTACCCTGCTACTTTGCTGAATTGATTTGCCAGATCTAGTAGTTTCTTGGTGGATATTTTGGGGTTCTCTATGTACAGTATCATGTCATCTGCAAATAAAGACAATTTTACTTCTTCTTTCCCAATTTGGATGCCCTTTATTTCTTGTCCGACTACTAGGACTTCCAGTACTATGCTGAATAAGGAAGGTGAGAGTGGGCATCCCTGTCTTGTTACCAATCTTAAGGGGAATGCTTGTAGATTTTGCCCATTGAGTGTAATTCTGGCAGTGGGTTTGTCATATATGCAAATGGAGCTACATCAAACTAAGAACATTTTACATAGAAAAGGAAATCATCAACAAAATAAAAGGACAACCCACAGAATGGGAGAATATATTCACAGATACATCTGATAAGGGGTTAATATACAAAATGTATAAAGTACTTATAAAACTTAATACCAAAAAACACAAATAACCCAATTTAAAAAAGGGCAAAGGACCTGAATAGACACCTCCTCCACATACAAATGACCAATAGACATATGAAAAGATGCTCAACATCACTAATCATCAAAAAATGCAAATTAAAACCACAATAAGATACCATACCACACTCGTCAGAATGGCTGTCATCAACAAATCAACAAACAACAAGTGCTAGCAAGGATGTGGAGAAAGGGGAACCTTTTTGCACTGTTGGTGGGAATGCACATTGGTATGGCCACTGTGGAAAACAGTGTGGAGATATCTCAAAAATTAAAAATATATCTTTTTTTGATACAGTGATCCCACTTCTGGGAATATATCCAAAGGAACCCAACACACTAATCTGAAAGCACGTAAGTATTGCTATGTTCATTGCAGTGTTATTTACAATCACCAAGATATGGAAGCAGCCTAAATGTCCATCAGTAGATGAATGGATAAAACAACGATCGGACATTTATACATTGGAATTCTACTCAGCCACAAAAAAAGAAGAAAATTTTACTTTGCAACAGTATGGATGGACCTGGAGAACATTATGTTAAGTGAAATAAGCCAGTCATAGAAAGACAAATACCATATGATTTCACTCATATGTGGAATCTAATGAACAAACTAAACTAACAGGCAAAACAGAGACAGACTCATAGAAGGAGAACAGATGACAGCTCGTGGTGGGGCTAAGTTTGTGGATGGAGGGACTGAGTAAAAAGAAAAATGGACTCATGGACATGGACAATAGTGTGGTGATTGCTGGGTGGAGGGAGTACATAAGGGGATTAAATGGTAATGGGAAAAATACAGTAAAGATTAAATTAAAAAATGAAATATTTTTCTCTAAAATTAGTAACAAAATAAGGATGCCAACACTCACCACTCTTATTCAACATAGTTCTGGAAGTCCTAGCCAGAGCAATAAGGCAAGAGAAAGAAATAAAAGGCATCTTAATTGGGACTTAAGAAGTAAAACTGGCACTTTTTGCAGATTACATGATTCTATATATAGAAATCCATAAAGACTCTACCAAAAACTATTAGAAACAATATACAAATACAGTTAAGGTGAAGATATAAAATTATTGTATAAAAATCCATTGCATTTCTATATACTAACAATACAATTTCAAAAAAGAACTGAAAAATAATTCCTTTTGTAATGTCAGCAAAAAGAATAAACTACTTAAGGACAAACTTAACAAATGATGTGAAACACATTAATATATACTGAAAACTACAAAGCATTAATAATATACATTGGAAAAGACAATGAAGTAGAAAGATATTCTGCGTTCATAAATTGGAAGAATTATATAGTTGAAATGGCCATATTACCCAAAGTAATGTACATATTTAATGCAATTCCCATCAAAATTCCAATAGTATTTTTTTAAAAAATATTTTATTTATTTATTTTTAGAGAGAGGGGAAGGGAAGAAGAAAGAGTGGGAGAGAAACATCAATGTATGGTTGCCTCTCATGCATCCCCCACTGGGGACCTGGCCTGTAACCCAGGCACATGCCCTGACTGGGAATTGAAACAGCGACCCTTTGCTTCACAGGCCTGTGCTCAGTCCACTGAGCTACACCAGCCAGGGCCCACTAGCATTTTTTAAAGAAATTGAACAAAAAAAATAATCAAATTTGTATGAAACCACAAAAGACATCAAATGGCCAAAACAATCCTGAGGAAAAAGAACAAAGTCAGAAGTAGCACACTACCTGATTACAAATTATACTACAACGCTACAATAAACAAAACAATACTATATTGACAGAAAAACAGACATGCAGATTGATGGGACAGAATTTAGAGCCCAGAAATAAAACCACATGTATATGGGCAAAAATATTTTGTCATAGAAGCCAAAACACACAATGGAGAAAATGAAGCCTCTTCAGTAAATGGTGCTGGGATAAATGGAAAGCCACATGCAAAAGAATGAAACTATACTATAGTTTGTTCCACGTACAAAATTAATTCAAAGTTAACCAAAGGCCTAAATATAAGATCTGTAACAAGAAATTACATAGAAGAAAATACAGATACTAAACTCATGGACCTTCATCTTAGAGAGCATTTTATGAATTTGACCCTAAAGGCAAGGGAAGTAAATGCAAAAATAAATGAACAGGACTTTATAAAACTAACAGTTTCTACACATAAAAAGAAACTGCTAACAAAACTAAAAGGCAACCAACTAAATGGGAGATGATATTTGTAAGGTCCAGTTCCAACAAGGGTTTAATATCCAAAATACATTAAGAACTCATACAACTCAACACCAAACAATCCAATTAAAAATGGGCAGAGAACCTGAAAAGGCACTTTTGAAAAGAAATTTAAATGTCCAACAGATACATGAAAAGGTACTAAATTTCACTAGCTATTAGGGAAGTGCAAATCAAAACTACAATGAGATACTACCTCACAGCTGTTAGAATGGCCATTATGAACAAGACAGGTAATAATAAGTGTTGGAGAGGTTGTGGGGGAAAAGGAACCTCATTCACTGCTGGTGGGGATGAGAACCGGTACAGCCACTATGGAAAACAGTACAATGGTTCCTCAAAAAATTAAGAATACAGTTACCATAGAACCTACCAATCCCCCTCCTGGGTATTTACCCCAAATGCTTGAAAACATTTATTTGCAAAGATATATGCACCCCTATATTCATTGCAGCACTTTTCATGGTGACCTAGACATGGAGAAAACCAAACTGTACTTCAGTAGAGAATTGGATAAAGAAGAGCTGATCCACACATGAGTATACTATGGAACACTTCTCAGCTATAAAATAAGAGAAAATGCTTCCATTTGAGACAACATGGATAGACCTTGAGAATATTATGCTAAGCTAAATAAGTCAGACAGGAAAAACTATGTAACATAATTTTACTCACGTGTAGAATATAAAACTGAAACTCATAGACACAGACCGCAAACAATATAGTGATCACCAGAGGGCCGAGGGCAGGGGTAGAATGGTCAAAGGAGGCCAAATGGTGACAAAAGATGATTTGACTTGGGTGGGGCCACACAATTCTATATACAAATTATGTGTCATAGAAATGTACACATGAAGCCTATATAATCTTATTAACCAATGCCACTCCAATAAATTTATTTTAAAAAACGAAAAGAGAGAAAATAATAATAAAACAGAAAGATCAAATTTTTAGCATTGTGGACAATACATATGCTTCAGAATAAGGCCAACCCAGTAAGATGCCATTGTGATGGTCCAGGTCAGTCAAGGCTTTACATGCCAGATACTTACAGTGTCAGAGACTGCTGGTTGCCTGCTATTCTCCCTGATTTCTGAGGAGTGGGCCTCCATATTGTCAAAGATAGCATTGTGTTTAAGCTTCTTTACTGATAGGAGGTGTCACTGAATGTAAAAGAAAGGCACTGGATACGGCTTTTGGAAGTATATGTTAAGATGTTTAAATCAGTTGACGTGTAAATGGCAGAAAGAATAATGTTCCCCAAAGATGAACAGGTTTCAATTCTTGGAACCTGTCAATTTGTTACTTTATAGGGCAAAGAGGGAGTGAGGTTGTAGATAACATTAAGGTTATTAATCAGCTGCATCCTGAATTATCTAGGTGGACCCAATGTAATTAACATCGCTAAAAGTGAAAGAGGAAGAAGAGTTTACAGCGATGCAATGTGAGAAGCACTCAGCCCACTGTTGCTGACTTTGAAAAGAGAAGGAGCCCAAAGCCAAGGAAGCAGTGGTCCCTATAAGACTGAAAGACAGAAATAAATTCTCCCTTATCACCTCCAGAAGGAAATGCAGTTCTGCTGATACCTTCATTATACCCCAGGTAAGACCCATGTCACATTTCTAACCTATACAACTCTAGGGTAATCCATTTGTGTTTTTTAAACCACTAAATTTGAGATAATTTGTTAGAGCAGAATAGAAAGCTAATATAGCAGCCATTTTTTTACTTTTACTTTTCCCTGCTTTATTCTAGCCGCTAGAATTCAGCTGTGATGGTTGATGCTGCCATGTCCATGCTGGGCGTTAAAGTAAACTTCAGGATGGACATCATGCAAAAAGGATAGTAGACTAGAAAAATTTTAAAAAGACTTGAGAAGCTGGAGGCCAAGTTTTAGACTGTCAACTTCTAAATTTCTTTCAAATGACAGAAACATAAGCCTGTAAGTATTAAAAGACTGTCATCAGGTTACTATTAATAGCTAAATATAATTCCTGATTAAAATAATAATGAAGGCGCCCTGGCTGGTGTAGCTCAGTGAATTGAGTGTGGGCCTGTGAATCAAAGGATCACGGTTCTATTCCCAGTCAGGGCACATGCCTGGGTTGCAGGTCAGTTCCCAGGAGGGGATGCATGAGAAGCAACCATACATTGATATGTCTCTCCCTCTCTCCTTCCCTTCCCCTCTAAAAATAAATAAATAAAATCTTAAAAAATACAAAAAATAATAATGAAGGCTAGATCTCATTGTGACTCTTTTAAAAAAAAATCCTTACACAAGGATATGTTTTTGTTGCTTTGAGAGAGAGAAGAATGGGGGAGCAGGGAAGAGGGAAGTGGAGAGAGAGAGAGAGAGAGAAACATGGATGTGAGAAACATTGATTTGTTGCCTGCAATGTGCTCCCCCACTGAGGATCGAACCTGTAATCTAGGTATGTGCCCTGAACTGGGTCGAAACCTACAACCTTTTGGTGTTTAGGGTGATGATCCAACCAACTGAGCCATCCAGTCAGGGCTATCCTTATAACTCTTAAACTTAAAATAGCACAATCTGGTAAATATTTAAGTTTATCATATGCCAGCCATGGCTTTCTTTCCCAAGATTTCCCGATTTCTGCTCAGGGTACTACCATCCTCACAGCTATTGAGGCTAAAAATCTTGATATCCCCTTCAATGGCCTCTCATCCGTATCTGCATGCCCAGTTAGTTGCCCAGGCCTGCTTCCAGTGTCTGTTCTCTTCTGTATTGCCTCTGATGTACCCTTCTTCCATCACGGTAGCACTGCCCTGGGTTAGGTTCTCTCTCGTCTCGCCCCCCACTCATCTAGGCTATTAAAAAAACTAGTCTTTTCATGTTAATCTGCAACCGTCCTATAAACTGCTATATTTTACTGATTTTCAAGATTTTTAAAGAATATTTCTACTTATATTTTTCTTTTCAAAAGCCTTTAGTGG
>PVKM010034356.1:0-15595 GCA_004027735.1 Carollia perspicillata
AAAAGTGGTTGAACTGGTTACACTCATCCTTGGAAGGCTTAGCATAGATTTTAGGAAGTTACTTCAAAGATATACAGTAAATGTTTGCTGCCTCAATTCAGGGTGAGGAAGTTTTAGCAAAATGCAAGTCTCAAAGCAGCCTAGGTACAATGCAGGCCTGATTCCCCACAGGAGAACCTATCTGTCGGTGTGGGTCCTGTGTACTGGACATCGCTTTCCACTGGCCTTTCCTAGTGGGAGCTAGGCCCACGCCACACAGAACGGTCTCCTATATTTTATGCCAACACCAAGAACTTGGCTTTGATCCCTCTTGCTAGAGGAGGATAGATGGGTTTTAATCTGTACTGAAAATAAAACATTGGTTTTTGAAGTACTATTCTAGGTTAAAAGAAATAAGCCTAAACGTCTGGACACAGTGAGCTAAGAGCAAGTAGGACAGAAACAGTCAAGATCTAAACTAGGACCCCATGGCAAGCCAAATGTGACCTCTGCACCCACAATCCAGAGGGCCTGTACCATGGCCCTCACTGTCACCAGCCTTGATACACAATGCCCTATCCTCATGGTGGTGTTTAATGCGGCTTTTTAGTATTTTCTTTTAACTAGTGAAGAATAATAAAGAGGAAATATTAACTGATACAACATTTCTATCTGAAATCCCTCAATAATATTTTCATGCAGTGATCATTGTACCTAATTTTATTCTGACAGAATTGGTATCTAGTATTTTGGGTATAATTTTTTAGTTAATTCTTAATTGACCTCTTAATGAATTGTCAGCATTAGTTTTGGGGGGTGGTTTTTTAAGTATAACATTTAAGATAAAGATAACATTTTGCTATTAAACTACTGATCTTTTTTAAAAAATTATGAAATGTAAACTGATACATACCTATGAAAGAAAAATAGGAAAATCAGTAATAGAAAGTGAAGTTTTACTGGGTTAAGCAGTTTTGTAAGAAGTTTGATAGTACAGTAAACTCTTAAATACTTTTCCAAGACAATTAAAGGAAGAGTTTAAGTTACAGGGCACATTTCTGTGATAATAAAAACAGTACTAAGGGATGCTGTCTGTGTCTTCTTTTCTTCAGGCCAGGTAAATCAATAACTGATCTTAATTTTATAGAAGAGTTTTCCCAAACACTAAATCAGTATTCTAGGTAACATATAAAGAGAATAGAAAGAGCCTTACCTTACCTTTAATTCCAGACTGTTGGATGTTCCCTTAGTTAGGTACTTCTTTCTATCCAGGTGTTATACTTACCTTTATTATCCTGGTGAAATGAAAGCAAAGTATAAAGCATTGAATACAGATGAGAGATTAGGGTCTGTATTGAACCTATCAGTGAATCAGTTTTAAGGAAAAGAATAAGACTCTTTTAAATGACTTATATTGAAATTGTAGGCTATTTAATAACATAGACTCTTGAATACATCTGATTTGAATTCACTCGATTTGTTTATGTCATACATTGAGAGTATGTAGGAAATTAAAGAGCAGTCATAGCACACATGGCACATATCGACAGTCAAATATTTATCAAATCTAAAAAAGGTTCTCTAGTCAATTATTTTCAAGCAGGGATATGGGCTTCCTTTTCTAGGGGGAAAAAGGGTATCAGAATTTTCAAGAAAGAAATTGTATTCCTGAACACTGTCTCCCAAAGATTCTTTTGTGACCCTCTCCTTGGATGAGCGTAGAGCTGGAGTGTACTGACTTTCCTTTTCCAGTTGAGTCCTTTTGAAACAGAAGAAATATATAGTGAACCACTGAAAAAATGTTTTGTAAAGCAAAGTTGTAAAACCAGTTTTAAATTTCATTCTTAATGCCACAGATTAATGAAAGCAGGACATAGATTATAACCTCAGAACTATATTGAAAAGAACTTAGGGAATCCATTGGATTTCATCTGAGTAGGACTCTAGTGAGCCATAGATTGTGAAGATTTTCAGAGAAGGAGAATGAAATAGAAAAACCTCTCCAAAAAAGACTCCTACAGCTAGGTACATTGTCAATATCACTGTTGATCTTGGGCTGAATTTCTGCTATAAAACAAAGGCATAAAAAAAGATGTATGAATTCCCTCTCCTACTTTTTCTTTCTGAGCAGCAGCAGCATGCCAATAATTAGAGTAATTTGTGAACATAAAATATTACTAAAGAGTTAAGGCATCTGGGTATAAACCATAAGAAAATGTCTCACAGTGGGTTGTCATACACTGAAAGTATTAAAAAAAAGATCATTCTCTTCTTAGGACTTCCCTTTTTAGTCTTAAAGGCTATTCATCCAAACTTTTGTCTTCTCAATATCAAGATAATTTATTTCCTGTAGTGTATTTTTGCCTCATAGATGGTTTTCCAATGTAAATAATGGGTGGGTGGGAAGTATAATATCTAAACCAAAAAAATACACACACACACACACACATATACATATATGGTAGACCTGTTCGTTGTGCTCTTAGACCAGCTACAATATTCTAGAAGCCTTTATTAAAGAGAGAAACAGACCAGGTTGAATGGGGTGAGAGTGAAGTGACTGGCAAGGGGAGAAAATCCAAATAAACCAAAATATAAGAGAAAAGAATTTAAGGGTAGAAAAAAAGCACATGTTTACACGCAGAAGAAATTTAAGAGCTGCTTCTACCATGTGCACTGTGTGACCTTGAGTGGGTTATTTTATCTTTCTGAACTTTGGTGTCATTTGTAAAATAATAAAATAATGCCTATTCTTACCTTACATGATAGTTGTGAAAATTAAATAAAATAGGATGTGTTGCCCTATGTGTACAACATACTTCGAAAATGTCAGAAAACATGAGGTGATGGATATGTTAATTAGCTTGATTGCAGTTCATGTTTCACAGTGTATGCATATATCAAATCAAGTTGTACATTTTCAATGTGTACGATTTGTAATTGTCAATTATACCTCAATAAAGCTGGGAAAAAATGTTGGCTTTATGAATGTAGAGACTGTAAAGGCTTTAAGTACTAAGTTAATTTTGTGACATGAAAAACAAGGAAAGAAAATGTTAATGTATTATTATTGCTTGTTGGAGAGATGAAATTAGAGGAAATATGACATTGTTGACGTATTTTAGGATTATCATGTGAAAAGGGGCTTATTTTACATTTACTTCAATAGTCCCAAAGTACAACTAAGACTCGTGAATTGAGACTGCCCGGGGAAAAGTCCCAGCTCAGTGAAGGAAATAATTTTCTAATTTTCAGTTGTTTAAACATAGGATAGAATATTCCCTATTTTTGAAGGGGTTTATTTATTCTTTTGGCCAAACATGTTAAAGGGGTAAAACATGCTACAGATGGTTCCAGTTGACCACATTAAGATCCCTTCCATCTCTTTAATTCCCTGATTGTAAATACTCAAGTTTTTTTCTGTTTCCTTGAATGTTTCCTTTATTACTTACATTGTCAAGATTTTAAAGTCCAGAAATTTGCTCCTCTTTGGGATCTTCTAGATTGCTTCTTCACACCACTTATTTATACTAATTGGGGTTTTTTTTCTTATTGCCATTGCTCTATATTAATTCATATTTTGGGGAGGGGAAGATTTCACTAAAAACCCCATTTTTCTCTGTATGACCATCCCCTGACATCATCAACCTGTGTGACCCAATTGAACCCAAAGTCCCGTTCCTTTTTCAGCATAGGTCGACATCTCCTTTATGTAATACATTAAGAAATTATGTTTCTGTCCTCTTACACCTTAAAAAATTAAATATCCACATTTTTGTTTTAACATTCACATACAGTTGTCTCTGTCCAAAACTGCTTTTATAGAGTGGAGTGTTTTTGTAAAAAGAGTTTAATTTCCTAAGTTATTAACTTATTTTTTATAAATGCATAGTATAAGCATAGCAATACTAATTTCGTTATTTCAAAATGCATGGTAATTCAGAAATGAGATGGTCAGAATTTTTCCCTTGAACATCTTAGGCAAAATATTTAAGTAAACTAATATAATAAAAAAGATTACATGAAAAATCTTTAACTTTTTTCAGAATAAGTACTTTTCAGTTAAATTACTTTAGATGAATCCCCCAAAGAAAAAGATGAAGTATAAGTTAGAAATAGTATTTGTTCATAGCAAGATAGACATTTTTAGACTAGTTCAAACTAACACTTCTTTGAAAGAGATAAAGTATCTAGTCACCATTTAGATGGTCTCTCTACTATTATTCTGAATTGTGTTTTATGTCTTGTAGTTTCTATATAACAAATTCTCCCTCTCATGTTCATAAGATCTTAAAAAATAGTTTAAAATCTTTGTATCTTCTTTATATTTTATGGTATTTGGTTGCTTGTATAAATCCACATAAACCAACTTGTTTATTTTAATATATTAGCAGTAGTCAACTTGCTTAAAAGACTGTATAGCTTCAAAGTAGCTTGTGCTTCTTGCAGTCTTTTGTAAACTTATTTGTACCCCAGCTAATTTTTTTTTTCCTTTGAAAAGCCTGGCAGTGAGAGAATTTCTTTGTCTGGATGATCCACCAGGTCCATTTGATAGCCTAGAAGAAAGCAGGGTGAGTGCTGTATTATATATCACATGAAAAGAGGAACAAATAATTCAGTACAATAACTACATTGTTCCTAGAATGGAATAGCAAGCAGCAAAATATTGTAATTTCAAACCATGGTAGTTTTGCACAGGAAGATTTTAATATTTGAATCAAAGGTTTTTTTCAATTAAATGCATGTATCTAGTTCAGTGAAAAAATAAAAATTCATGGGTGTCATTTAGTCAGCGAAGCTCTAAAATTAAATCCTGCATTTTATTCTCTATTTTTACTGTTTCAAAAAAAAAGAAAATTATTTGTGAATTTATTTTACTACATCTAATAGTACTCTTTGTATGTTAAAGTATTCTTCCATCTAAGTATCAAAGTCAGGAACCTACAGTTAAAATAAAATTGAAAACTTATTTTCAGAGGTGGAAGGAAGTTACTGACTTGTTATCAGTCTGGCTCAAGCTTGATGCTGCTCAGATTACACTAATTGACGTGTTGAAGTGGCCTATTTCTTGAAGCAATTGGTGAGATTATCAAAACAGATTTGGTAATAATAGATTCGCTAGGATTTTTTTGTAAGTTTTTTCCAAAATGTTTAATGCTGTTTAAATGGAACAGATTTAATTAGTAGGTTTGTACTGTTTTCAGTTAAACTGAATCAGTTCTTTGTATTAAAGTGAATGCCATAGCTTTTCTGAAGTAAAATCAGCTTCATTGAAGTAAAATCTTTATCCATAAAATTTGCTATTTGCTATTCTTTAGTAAATGTACAGTTCATAAGTTCAGTAAATTTATGAAGCTGTGCCATAATCCAGTTTTAGAAATTCCCATCGCCTTGTAAAAAAATCCTATAAGCCATTTTGCAATCTACAGTCCCAGCCCCTAACTACTGGTCTGCTTTCACTCTGCAAATTTGCCTTTTCTGGATATTTCATATAAATACAATCACAATGTGTGTGTATGCCTATATGAATCAGTATTTAGTTATGTAATTTTTATATGTACAGGTTTATAACTGTATATAGTCTTTGTATATGTAAAACATAATTTTTATCTATTTTCTTTCATTAGAATATTTTTTTATGACAGAACAAGAAGTTTACTTCCATTCTCTGTAACACTTAAGATATTCCTGGAGCATTAAATCACATAATTCCAGATTATTCATTGCACAATCGAATCCATGATTCTTATCCTAAATTTACATTAGCTTCTGTTAATACAACCTAAAAAGTATAATGAGTTTGGTAATGGTCTGATTATTATTTTGATTATTGAATATACTCCTTACTTAGTTTTAGCTGCCTCACTTAACTATAGTCATTTCTTTTGTTGTCGTTGTATTAGAGTTGTCCCAATTGTCTACCATAGCTATCCCCTGCCCCGCCCACCTCCTGTTCCCACATTGATCCCCACACTGTTGTCCATGCTACGGGTGTTTATAACCATTCCTTGACTAGCTAGACCCTTCCCCTTCTTTGCCCCCTTATCCCCATCCCCCCTCCCCTGTGGTCACTGTCAGTCTTATTTCCACGCATCCGGTTCTACTTTGCTCGTTCGTTTGTTTTGTTCATTAGGTTCCTCGTTTAGGTGAGATCATATGATGTTTGTCTTTCACCACCTGGCTAGTTTCACTTAGCATAACATTCTCCAGTTCTATACATGCTGTCGCAAAAGGTAGGAGTTCCTTCTTTCTTTCTGCTACATAGTATTGCATTATGTAAATGTACCACAGTTTTTTGATCCACTCGTTTACTGATGGGCATTTAGGCTGTTTCCACCATTCAGCTGTAGTAAATAATGATGCTAGAACATGGGGATGCACAGGTTCTTTTGAATTGGTGTTTCAGCATTTTTAGGGTATAATCCCAGCAGTAAAAACACTGGATCAAAAGGCATTTCCATTTTTAGTTTTTTGAGGAAATCCCATACTGTTTTCCACAGTGGTTGCAGCAGTCTTCACCAAGAGTGCCCTAGGGTTCCCTTTTCTCCACATCCTCGCCAGCACTTGTTTGTTGATTTGTTAATGATGGCCATTCTGACCATTGTGAGGTGGTAACCATTGTGGTTTTAATTTGCATCTCTCTGATGGCTAGTGATGTTAAGCATCCTTTCATATGCCTGTGGGCCCTCTGTATGTCCTCCTTGGAAAAGTGTCTATCCACATCCTTTGCCTATTCCTTAATTGGATTGTTTGTCTTCCTGGTGTTGGTCATATAAGTTCTTTATATATTTTGGAGATTAAACCCTTGTCCAAGGTATCATTGGCATATATGTTTTCCCATACAGTTGATGCCCTTTTCATTTTTCTCATTTTTTTAACCATGCAGAAGTTTTTAATGTGATATAGTCCCATTCATTTATTCTGTCCTTTATTTCCCTTGCCTTAGAGCAGGGGTATCAAACTCATTTTCACCAGGGGCCACATCAGCCTCATGGTTGCCTTCAGAGGACTGAAATAATTTTAGGACTGTATAGGTGTTACTACTCCTTAACTGTTAAGGCATTAGAATTATATTTGGCCCTTTGAAGGCATCCAGGAGGCTGATGTGGCCCCCAGTGAAAAAGAGTTCGACACCCCTGCCTTAGGGTATATCAGGGAAACTATTGCTGCATGGGATATCTGAAGTTTTACTGCCTAAGTTTTCCTCTAGGACTTTTATGGTATCATGGCTTATGTTTATCTCTTTTATCCATTTTGAGGTTTTTCTGGTGTGTGGTGTTAAGTTAGTGGTCTAGTTTCATTTTTCTTTCTTTTTTCTTTTTTTCACATGTACCATTCCAGTTCTCCCAACACCATTTGTTGAAGAGGCTATTTTTACTCCATTTTATGCTCCTGCGCCCTTTGTCAAACATTAATTGACGTTAGAGTCATAGGTTTATTTCTGGGTTCTCTGTTCCGTCCCATTGATCTATGTGTCTGTCCTTACAGCAGTACCAAAATCTTTTGATTATAGTGGCCTTATAATGTAGTTTGATTTCAAGTCATGTGTTCCCTCCTACTTTGTACATCTTCTTTCTCAAGATTGCTGAGGCTATTTGGGGTTGCTTTTGGTTCCATATAAATTTTTGAAATATTTGTTGTAAATCTGTGAAATATGTCATTGGTGTTTTTATAGGGATTGCATTGAATCTATAGATTGCTTTGGATAGTATGGACATTTTAATGACATTAATTGTTGCAATTCATGAACATGGCATATGCTTCCATTTTTTTGTATTTTCCTTAATTTCTTCAGTGTTCTGTAGTTTTATGAGTACAGGTCTTTAACTTCCTTGTTTAAATTTATTCCTAGGTACTTTATTTTTCTTGTTGTTATAGTAAATTGGATTTTTTCTGTAGTTTCTGTTTCTGATATTTCATTGTCAGTGTACAGAATGCCTTTGATTTCTCAATATTGGTTTTCTATCCCACCATTTTACCAAATTCACTTACTAGGTCAAGTTTTTTGGTGCAGCCTGTAGGGTTTTGTAGGTACATTTTCATGTCATCTACAAATAATATAGTAAATTTTCTGCAAATAATCTGTAAATTTTACTTCTCCTTTCCAATTTGGATTCCTTTTATTTCTTTTTCTTATCTGATTGCTGTGGCTAAAACTTCCAATACTTTATTGAATAAAAGTGGTAAAAGTGGACACCCCTGACTTGTGCCTTATCTTAGGGAGAAAGCCTTTCAATTTTGCCCATTGAGTATGATGTTGGCTATAGGTTTCTCATAACAGCCTTTATTATGTTGACATATTCTCCCTCTATTACTACTTTGCTGAGCATTTTTATCAAAAGAAGGTACTGTACTTTATCAAATACTTTTCCAGCATCTATTGATGTCATGATGTGGTTTTTGTCTTTCCTTTGATTCATGTGGTATATTAAGTTTATTGATTTATGAATATTGTACCATCCTTGCATCCTTGGGATGAATCCCACTTGATCATGGTGTATGATCTTTTTAATATATGCTGGATGCAGTTTGCCAATATTTTGTTGAGGATTTTAGCATTTATGTTCATCAGCAATATTGGCCTATAGTTTTCTTTCTTTGTTCTGTCTGTACCTAATTTTGGCATTAGGATAATATTGGCCTCATAAAGAGTTTGGGTGTTTTCCCTGTTTCTGAATTTTTTGGAATACTGTATGTCACCTCATATAATGCATTGCTGTGTGTAGGGCACACCTATGTTTTTGGATCAAACTTTCAGGAAAAAACATCTATCATTTTAATTTTTAATTCAATTTTTAGTTTGTTTTATATTTAGAAAAAAACCCATTATCATAACCCAGGATATTATATTGCATACAAATATAATATCTGTACAAATATCTGTATTGCTTTCTAGTGTTACACTTTTAATGCATAAACATAAAAAGAATTAACATTTTATGTAAAAAGGACTTATTACTTCCCATGTATTATGTGCATCCTTATTTTTCCCTCAGAAATTTG
Source organism: Carollia perspicillata (assembly GCA_004027735.1). Lineage (NCBI taxonomy): Eukaryota > Metazoa > Chordata > Mammalia > Chiroptera > Phyllostomidae > Carollia > Carollia perspicillata. The sequence continues at coordinate 8,983 of PVKM010034356.1, forward strand.
AGCAACAGCATGCACATTGTACAGGGCAAAATATAGTAGTCTCAGGATAGAACTTAGCTTTTCCCTAAGTATTTGGTAAAATTTCCCTGTGAAACCATCCAGTCCAGGGATTTTTTGTGCCAGGATATTTTTGATTAATGCCTCAATTTCACTAGTTCTTGTCAGTCTATTCAGGCTATCTGCTTCTTCTTCATTCAGTTTTGGAAGATTATACGTTTCTAGAAATTTCTCCATTTCACCCATGTTTTCAAATTTCGTCCATGTAGTTGTGCGTAGTAATTTCTTACTATCTTTTTTTGTCTGTGGTATCAGTTGTAATCTCACCTCTTTCATTTCTGATTTTATATATTTGGGTTCTTTCTCTTTTTTTCTTGATGAGTCTGCTTAAAGGCTTGTCGATTTTGTTTATTTTCAAACAACCAGCTCCTGGATTTATTGATCCTTTGAATTATTCTTTTAGTCCCTATATCATTTAATTCTGCTCTGATTTTAATTATGCCCTTTCTTCTACTTGCTCTGGGTTTATATGTTGTTGTTCTTCCAGTTCTTATAGATGTAGGGTTAGATTATTTATTGGAAATGTTCCTATCATTTCTAGGTAGACCTGTATTGCTATGAACTTCCCTCTCAGGACTCTCTTCCCTGTGTCCCATAGGTTCTGGGCTGTTTTGTGTTCATTTTCATTGTTTCCAGAAACTTTTTTATTTCTTCCTTGATCTCATTGTTAACCCATTCATTGTTTAATGGCATGTTATTCAGTATCCATGAATTTCAATATTTTTGAGTTCTTTCCTTGAGCTGGGTTTTGAGTTTTAAGCCATTGTGATTCGAAAAGATGCTCGATATGATTTCAATTTTACTGAATTTGTCGAGTCATTTTTGCCCCTACCATGTGGTCTATCTTTGAGAATGTTCCATTAGCTTTTGAAGAGAATGAATATTTTGCTTTGGGATGAAAGGTTCTGAACACATCGATTAAGTGCATTTGATCTAGAGTGTTGTTTAGTGCCACAATGTACTTGTTGATTCTGCTTGGAAGGTCTATCCCATTGTTGGCAGTGGGGTGTTAAAAATCCCCTAGTGTAAGTTTGTTGCTGTCAATACCTTTCTTGAAGTCCTCCAAGATTTTCCTTATGCATTTAAATTCTCCTATGTTTGGCGCATATATGTTTATAATGTTTCTGTCTTGATGGATTCTCCCCTTCTGTGTTATGAAGTGTCCTTCTGTGTCTCTTATTATGGCCTTTGTTTTGAAGTCTATTTTGTCTTATATAAGTATTGCTACCTCAGCTTTTTTTTCCTGTCCATTTGCTTAAAATATTTTTTTCCAACCTTTCACTTTCAGTCTCTGTAGGTCTTTTGTTCTGAGTTGGGTCTCTTGTGGGTAGCATTTATGTGGGCCATGTTTTCTTATCCACTCAGCTACCCTTTGTTTTTTGATTGGAGCATTTAAACCACTTACATTTAAAGTTATTATTGATAGGTACTTATTCATTACTATTTTTTACCTTTATTCTTGTGTTCTACTCTCTCTCTCTCTTTTTCTTCATCTTCTGAATGCAGTCCCTTTAGCATCTCTTGCAATGCCAGTTTGGTGGAAGTGTAGCTTTTTAGCCTTTTTTTGTCTCAGAATATCTTTCTTTCATCTCCCATTTTAAATAAGAGCCGTGCTGGGTAGAGTAGTCTTGTTTGCAGTTATTTGCTATACTTGGAATATTTCTGGCCTTCCCTTCTGGCCTTAGTGTTTCTGTTGAGTTATCAGCTGATGGCCTTATCGGAGCTCCCTTGTATGTTACTGTTTCTCCTTTGTTGTTTTTAAGATTCTCCCTTTGTCTTGGAATTTTTTTCCTACATTGCCAACAAGCTCACTGATTCAGTCCTCTGCTTCATCTAGTCTGCTTTTGATTCCTTCTGCTATGTTCTTCTTTTCAGATATTGTATTCTCCATTTCTTCCTGTCTCTTATTGATAGTTTCTGTGTCCTTTTTTTATGCTAGTGTAGTTCTCAGTAAGTTCCTCATAGCTTCCCTACAGTTCTTGGTAGTTCTCACACAGCTCATTGAGCATCCTTAGAGCCATTATTTTGAACCCAACGTCTGATAGTTTGCTTGCGTCTATTTCATTTAGCATTCTTACTGGGGATCTCTCCTTTCTATTGCCTTAAGTATTTACTTTCGATTGGGGGTGTGTTTCTTTTCTCCCCATTTTAGGTAACTCTTTTCTTGTTTGTTTCCACCCGTTAGATTGATCTGCTTTGACTCCCTCTCTGCCTGGTGTGACCTTATGTGGTAGGAGACTTGTGGGCTTCAGTGGTGCAGTTCTGTTGGTCTCCTGCATTTAATGCTATTGGGATGTCCTTTATGCTACTTATGTGGGGTTTTTGGTTATAACTGGGTTTTCATTGTTATTGGGTCATTCTTTAGTGGGTCCTTTTCTCTGACTGGCTGACCGAGAGTCACTCTGCCCACCACATCTTGTATGCTGTCGTACAGTTGCTGCCAGGACAATACCAAACATCCCAGGAAACAAACCCACAGCCGCAAAAATAACCCTTACCTCCAACAACACACTATCAACAGCAAGTGAGCCAGTATTGATGAAGGTGCAAAGAGATAAAGACTCTTATAAGAAAGGAAAAATGAATATGAGATGGCTAACTGAATGAAAAGGATTTTGAGAGTGCTGAGGGAGGAGCAATAACAAGAGTAGGGAATAAGTACAAGGCAAAGAGAGGGGGAAAAGTAAAGCTTACATCATAGGTAGAAAAGGGAGGGAAGAAGGTGGAATGGAGTAAGAGTTGGGAAGCGTATAGTATTAGGTTTTAACAGAAATTTTTTAAAAATATAGTGAGAGAGAAAAAAATAGGAACCAAATCGGAGAAAAAGATCCACCACAGTGTTATCAACAAGAAATTAGCAACGATTAATATAATATAGGTGGGTTAGGAATAAAATAGGAAGAAGAAAGAAAAGCTTAAGAGATGTCTAGAAAGAATAATGATATTGAGAGGATAGAGGGAGAGGGAATACTAAAATTGAAGAATGAAAACCTTGAGGCTAAGACAGGGAAAAATTAAAATTTAAAACAAAAAGGGGCAGGAGAAAGGCAACATGGAGTAGGAGTGAGGAACAGTAAAATTTGAGATTTGAAATACAAAAATGGTAAAGATCTAGTAATAAAGATGAAGAAATGAAGTAACAACCACCATATCCACAACCAATGAACAAAAACTGATAAAGGTGGAGAGAGAATAAAGGTATTTTAAGAACAGGAAAAAGAAAGTGAGATGACTAATGACAAGAAAAATGGGTTTGAGTGGCTGGAGCGAGTAGAATTAGTAAGAGCACCGAAAGGAAGCAAGCCATAGTGAAAGAGAAGATAAAATTTAAAATGAAAATAAGAAGAGGAAACAAAGTAAGATGGAATAAGAGATGGGAGAAGCAAAATATGACATCTGAAATAAACTATAATGTAAGACATAGTACCCTCGGTAGGCCCAAAATTGAAGGACAAGAAATGAATGTTTAAAAGCTATGCACGAGAGAAAAATAACACAAAAATATGAAGACCACAGTAAAATTCTCTTAGTAAAATCTGGTGTTTACCACTGCCTTTTCTTTCTGGATCCACCACTGGTGATGTCAGATGCTGTCCCAGTCTGTCCCTAGGCACCATGTTCAAGGCTACCAGCGATCCACAGTCTGTGGCTGCCCTCTTCTGTTTTTAGTCTGGTCAACCTGTAATCCATAGGTAGGGTTAAGCACCACAAGGTGGGGCAAAGTAATTACTGCAAGCAAAGCTATTGCTTCCCCTCAGGCTGATGCCACTTGGACGGGTCTGCTCTGCCTGAGCAGGATGGCTCCTGCAGTATGGGGAATAACTCAGCCCAGGGATCCTGGTGACTAACCCTCAGTTGTCTCCCCAAAATCACCATCCCCGTACTCTCCTCAAGCTTTCTGAGGAGAGTCCATTCTGCCCTGCTTTTGCTGGAGCCCAGGCTAAGTGGCTGCAGTGAAATTTTCTGTTTTGGCCTCTTAAGAGGCTCTCTGTGTCTCCAGCCATCTCTCCCTGGCAGACAGAAACCGCACTGCTTTTCACAGCTGGATACTATCCGGGCTCCATTCCAACTCTGGTGCTGTAGACTGGGAAGCCCAGCTTGGAGTTTAGACTCCACACTTCTCATTGGGAAACCGTAGCCACTGAAATTTCCTTCTGGCACTTCAGCTGCCGCCTGTGGGAGCCCAGCCAACCCTTTTGTGTCTCCTCCACACTCAGTACCAGTCTTGTTGTCGTGAAATGGTTTCTACTGTCTGTCTGTGGCTATAAGGCTTCTCTCCAGCTATTGTTCAGTTGGCTATTCTGGATGATTTCTCTACAATTTAGTTGTAATTCCAGCTTGGTCCTGGGAGGAAGTTAGTGTAGCTTTCACGTACTCCTCTGCTATCTTGGATCTCAGCATAATGTTTTTGAGAGTCATCCATGGTATAGCCTCTACCAACATGTTCGTGCCTTTTGCTATTGAATGGTTTTTCATTGTATACATATACTACATTTTGTTTGTGATTGTTTCCAGTTTTGTGCTATTATAAATAGAGAAAAGAGTCTAAACTTCCTATAGATATAGAATTGTGTCACTACCCTTTATTGATTTGTGTTGACACCTTTATCAGTAAAAGGGTTTTGCTTCTGGACTTTTATTTTCTTCATTGATCTACTTACCTATCCTCATATCAACACCACACAGTTCTGTTTACTATTGCCCTCTCTTCGCTACTGTTTAACTTATATATCTTTTTTCATCCTTTGCTTTTAATCTATTTGTATCTTTCAATCTAAAGTCTGTCTGTTGTACACAGCGTATAGGTGGCTGTTGGTCTTTTATTCAGTCTGACGTATCTACCTTTTACGATTTGTTTTCTACCTCTCTCAACTCTTTGAGTCTTCTTTCTGCTTAACTGCCTAACATTGTATGAAATAAGTAAGTATGCTATTTTGACTCCTCTGTAGAAACTTTTTAGTGGTTGTTCAAGGTATTGGTAGTGTGCATCTTAACACTACTTCAGAATAAAACTTAATTCCAATAAATTATACACTTGGCTCCAATATATCCTCTCCCCTCCACTGTGTTGCTATTATTATGTATTTTATATCTATATATGTTATAAATATAACAATACAGTGTAGTAATTATTTCCTTCTACAGCCTTTTGTCTTTTAAACAACTTAAGAGAATGAGAAAACATATTTTATACACTCTTTTATACATATTTATATATTTACTATTTTCTTCCTGTGGATTGGTGTTATCATCTACTTTCACATCTTTTCATGTAGTGAAAAAGATCTCTTGTAAGGCAGGTCTGTTGTAGTATCTCTTGTAAGGCAGGTTTGTTGGCAACAAGTTCTCAGTCTTTGGTTTTCTGAGAATTTTTTTTGTTTTATCTTCACCTGAGGACATTTTTTCAATGCTTTTAGGGAGAGAGGAAGGAGGAAGGGAGGAGGGGACATAAATATTGATGTAAGAGAAACATCAATTGGTTAACTCTCAGAGGCTCCCTGACTGGAGCTCAAATCCACAACCTGGGTATGTACCCTGGCCAGGAATCGATCCCACAACCTTCAATGCACAGGACAATGCTCCAACCAAGCCATACTGGCCAGGGTGTAGAATGTTCATTTTTAAAGCATAGTTTAGTTGACAGGTTTTTTTCTTTCACTCTTTTGTGTCATTCCATTGTCTTCTGGACTCCATTGTTTCTGGTGAAAAGTCAGCCTTTAATTATATTATTCCCATGTGAGTTGTTCCCATGGTGAGTCATTATGGCCTTGGTACTTTCCAGGTGGAGGTATCATTAATTCTCAGAGTGACCTCATGTAATAGTTACTTTATTATCCTCTTTTGCAAAAATGGAAACTGAGGACCAGAAAGGTCAGCAGAGTTAGGGCCGTGTGATGAAGCCTGGGTTCCTTATAGGGTATCTACAGCCTCTAATTTTGGGGCTTTCATGATAGTTAAACTGTGTCGCATAGAAGTCCTGTGTTGCACTTCTCAAAATAAACCTACACTATCTCTGGGTACCTGCAGTGACTCTTGGATAGAGCTAAAGGGATGTTGGAAGACACGTGCTCACTACCTTGCCCATGGCCAGCAACTGCCATTGAATGTATTCTCCACATACTCATCCAGGAAGATCTTAAGCTTAGTTCATGCAATGAGCTCAAAAACAACCATGTTAGCCTCGTGAAATAGGAAACGCAAGCCTTCAGCTGGTGATGGAATATACTGGAGGGCCATGTTAACTTTATCAGTGTTTGGGGTCATTATCTGTGTGTTTCCTTCCTCAAAGAGAGGAAAAGTAAAAATCTGAGATTTTTGTGGGTGAGTTTTTAAAAGAAAAAGGCTATGTAAATTTAAAAAAAAGTAGCAATAATGAATATACTAAATAGTGTCGTGTGTCATTCACAGTGAGACTGTTTTTAAAGTAAATGAATACATACAGGTCTGTCCAGAAAAAGTCCAGCCATTGTTAAAATAACAAGAATGGTTTGCACAACATTATGTAACCTAGCAGCCAAGGAGAGTGAACTGGAATGCGTATGTGTGAACAAAGACA
>PVKM010034357.1:0-15598 GCA_004027735.1 Carollia perspicillata
CAACCCTTTGGTTTGCAGGCTGGCACTCAATCCACTGAGCCATACCAGCCAAGGCGCACATAGTACCAATTTCTTTTTGACACATTAAATGAGCTTCTGGTCATTACCCTTTGAAAATAAAGTGCATGTGTGACCACCTGGGTGCTCAGTCGGAGCTGTCATTGTTCTGTGCATGGCATCATTACAGCCCATTGGGGTGAGGGAGAAGCTTCAGGGCTTCCTCTATATAAAAGAGAAGAAAAAGTGAAAGCCATGGCCAGGCTTCAGTGAACCCCATGAATGGGATCAAGGGCCTGTCAAGTTCATGTCCCCCTGTTTTTGTACAATTCACGTTGATAAGGAAATCATGTGTTGTCATTTCTGAAGGAAGTTGCTGTTTGAAATGAGACTTGATTCTGCTTTCAAGTGTCCTAATGGGGCCTTTGTTTCCCTGAAAATATGCTTCTCTGTTGCTGTGCTTGCTGTTTGGGCCTTGACTGGACGCTGAGTTAGTGTGGAGGACACATGGCAGGGATTCATCTCCCTGCCATTGAGAAGCCTGCTTGCTTCCTGATCTTTGATGGCTGGCTTTGATTCTCTGGGTGGAAAATATATATGTTTGGCCCTGGCTGGTGTGGTTCAGTGGATTGAGTGCCGGCCTGTGAACCAAAAGGTCCCTGGTTTGATTCCCGGTCAGGGCACAAGCCTGGGTTGTGGGCCTGGTCCTCAGTTGAGGGTGTGTGATAGGCAGTCGGTTAATATACCTCTCACACAATGATGTTTTTCTCCCTCTCTTTCTCCCTCCCTTCCCCTCTCTGTAAAGATAAATAAATAAAATCTTCAAAATGTATATATATATATATATTCAGCATCAATCATGGTGGGAGAGGAAAGGCAGGGGTGTGGGAGCCCTCAGTCATGTGGCCTGCTGCTGTCCGTCCTCTGGAGGGCAAGCAGCCACTGGCCTCATGGTCCTATTCATGAGTCCACCTGGTGTAAGCAGCAGGAACACAGATCTAGGTAGGTGTCGCTCGACCTGAGCGGTGTTGCTTTGGCGTGCTCAACTGCTGCTGTCATGTAAAATTCACAGAACCCCCTCGATCCTGCCATTGAGCCAATAGTGGGAGTAAATGTTGAGGTTGCTTTTATTGGGCTCAAGGGCCACTTTTAAATGAATTTTATTTTTTTTATTTTTTACATATAGTCCTTATTATGTTTTTTTCATTACCATTTAGTCCCCTTATACCTCCCTCCTCCCTGTCATCATTGAATGGATTTTAAAAACGCACTTTGATGTTTGAAAGTACCTACAGTGTAGCTTTTTAATAAACTTAATCCTCCCCACTTTCAGTAGTTTAGTTTTTGCTGCTATTGGCAGTGAATAACAGGGACCTGGGAGAGTCCTCCCAGGCCCCTCTGACTTTGAGACGAGGGTCCCAGTTAGAACCTTCACTCAGTGTTTGCCTTCTCAGCCTCACTTTGCAGTCTTACGTGTCACTGTCTTGGGAGAAATCTGCCCTCATACCACCGTATAGTTTGTAAGCTGTCCATTCTTACACCAGTGTCTGCTTTCAAAAGGAGGACTCTGCACTGAAATGGATCCTTATTCCTCCTGACAGGCATACTGGAAGGTCTCAGAAGATAAAAAAGCAAAATGCGCAGAAAAGGGGAAATCAAAACAGGTAATTTCTTTTGCAAGCTACAAAAACACACACGTAAGTACCTCACTGATTTAATAATCTTCTGAATGCCGCTACTTTTGGGATGAAGCCTGGGTCTCTCACAACTCACCTACCCGTCTATTCCCAGATGGTGAGATTGGGTCTCTCTCAAAGTAAGAATCAAGTGTAGACATTTGATAAATACTTTTTAAAGTTTAACTGAATGAATTTATTCAAATGACCTAAAACTTTACCTATGGAAAGTGATTTCTGGTGCCTGCTGGCTAACGGTGTAAAAAATGGGGTTTATGCCCCCTGCATCCCAGCAGCCTGGAGAGGCCGAGATAGGATTTCTGGATTTTCGGCAACACTCATTCCTTCTCCAGGAGATACTGGGCCCCTCGACATGGTGGTGGCCATGCAGGGAGCACTGGACTAGTGTCAGAGTGTTGATGTGGTGACCATGGGAAGAGGTGAGCTGAGTGTTCATCTCCCTCTGGAGCGCTGGGTTGTCTCCCACCCACAGGGCAGCCTTGCCCCCAGTTTGTGCTGGGCGGATGTCAGGGTCTCGGGCTCCAAGAGCCCTGTCTCCCTGCATAGTTGGTCCAGACAGGTGAGTTATGGTAAATTTTAGCAGTTGTTGGCTGGTTTCAAAATAATTAAAACTTTTTTTAAAAGACAAGTAATGTTTTGCTAAACTTTTTTAGCAAAATACTAAATTGTTTCACTAAAGTCACTAAATCCAAAGTTACTTTAGGAAATGAGGGAAAATGTGGGCATTTCAGTATGTAATAACAGATGTCTCAGGGAGTTATCTTCAAGCTAAATTATACCAGAGCTTTATGTGGCCCATGTTAAGGCTGTACACAGGTCCCTCCCAACTCTTTCAGGGAGCACGAGTTACTTCCAACCAGATTGGAAGCAATTATAGTACAAAAAAACTTTCCTGAGTGGTGATAATTTCAAATGATAGTGCATGTAACCCAATCTCATTTCAGCCTAAAGTAGCAAGTGGGTTCTTAAGTGGCACCTGGTTTTCCTGCGGCCTTTCCAATGTGGAGCTGGGCTTGGAGCCCCCTCATTAGTTGAGCCTCTCCCCCAGGCTGGGCAGGCCAAACACAGCCGATCCCTAAGCAGTGTTTCCAGTGTCATGTGTTGGGGTAAGGAGGGTGGGGGTCCCCCAGAGGAGGAAGCCAAAAGAACCCTACACAGTGTGCACCTCTGCAGGTCTGATAGTAATGCATGGTTTGTGTGTTCCGTGAGTAAAAATGCCTTCTCTGTGGTGGGTGGTAAGACTTGAGGTCAGCTTTCATTGCTTTTTTGGCCAGCACATCTTTTCTTTTTGGCTATAAATTAGTGATTGCAGTGAAACTCCCCATTTAGCACTGACAGCCAGCTACGGACATTGCAGAGACCAAAGCACTCAGCCTGGCTACAAATTGAGGTTTGCCTGGGGGCAGGACAGGATATCCGTGAGCTGCAGGGAGAGCAGCCAGGGCAGGGCTGGCGCGGAAAGGTGGGGCATCGGAGAGAGGGCTTAGTCGGTGCAGTCAGAGCTGCTCGTGCGGGAGCTGATGTCAGCATGTGCTCTGCCAATTTAGAGCTCTGAAGTGAGCAGTGTGATGAGTGTGGATGTGGAGAGCATCCATTGGAAGCTCGTGGTGGTTGACCTGTGCATTTCTCTTCTTAGACTGAATGTCTCAACTATATCCGAGTGCTACAGCCACTTGGCGCTACCGCCCTTTATGTGTGTGGGACCAATGCCTTCCAGCCAGCCTGTGACCACCTGGTAAGGCCTGGGCCCCTCCCCTGGTCAGCATTACAACAGAGTGGGGCTCCTGGCAGGTGTCAGGCAGTCTCCACTCTGCGAAACAAAAACTTGTTCTAACTTCCAGCTGTGTGAGGAGGGGCAGCTGGGGCCCACTCAGACCCCAGCGTCCTGCCTGTAAACTGTCATGACTGAGGGCAGGACTCATGGGACCATGGCCCCAGGTGCAGAGCTGGCATGGGGGTCCTTCTGGGAAGTACAGTATTGATAGAAAGAAGCACCAACGTGCCATGATCCAACATCATGCCTCCTTCTCCTTGTCATGTTTTGTATTTTGTGAGGGTGGCCTGGCTATGACAGAGGTGTTTATCAAGTGTCAAAGTCAGGACTTTACAACCCTAGAGGCACCAGCACTGCCATCTCCATCTCACAGACGAGTAAACCAAGGTGCTAAGGCCTTGAATAGCTCTTCGGAGCCAGGGTACCAGGGCGCTGGCATCCAGACCTCGGACTGCTCTGGCCTGCTGCACATGCACTCTTCCCTCGGTGCCCCAAACAGCAAGTCTAAAATTGATGATACGACAAAAATGCATTATTACTGCTGAAATTCAGGCATTCGATGACACTTTCTTCCCTTCAATTGTAGAACCTAACATCTTTTCAATTTCTTGGGAGAAATGAAGATGGTAAAGGAAGATGCCCCTTTGACCCAGCGCATAGCTACACGTCTGTCATGGTCGGTGAGTTGTGTTATGGGATGCCCATCACTGGCAGGGCCCTGCCACCTGCAGAACAGCAACACCGGATGCTCAGTGCCTCCCTCTTTGCCGTAGTCTCCCCCTGATCCTCTCCCATAGTCACTGTCCTCTGCAAAGGTACGTGTGCCTCTCCTTAGACCCTCTGACATGAGCTTGAATTCATTGTTCAAAAGGACAGCCATGGTCAACAAGTTGGACCTGTGGGGAGAAGTTGTTTTATAGCCATCATTTGTGTAGATTGTCTGGGTTACTTGGCCACTTGGAGCCGACATTCTTGTTGGCAGGGAGTTTTGGGACTGAGCCCTGGAGCTATCTCATGCACTGAGACAAGCAGGCCCTGAGCCTGTGCTCCCCCTGTCAAGCTTTATGTTCCTAAGGCAGGAGTCACTTGTTCTTGTTAGTTATTATCCTGACTCTGATAAAACACTTGAACAAGGAGCATATGATTATCTGTGTCAAAGAAATGTGTCCCAGGAGCAGGCGACGGTCCCTCTATGTCCCGTGGGGCTTGGGTTGGAGTGTAAAGGAAAGTGAGGGGCTGAGCGTCCCTCCCAGCACTGGTGCTGACTCCCTTTTCCTTGTTCCTCCTGGGCCTTGAAGATGGAGAACTTTATTCCGGGACATCATACAACTTTTTGGGAAGTGAGCCCATCATCTCCCGAAATTCTTCCCACAGTCCTCTGAGAACGGAGTACGCAATACCTTGGCTCAACGGTAAGAAGCAGGTGGTGACATCGCAGGTGTGTTTCTACACGGGTGGCCTCCTCACCACGAGAGCCCCACAGCGCTGTAATGCTAGAACCTTTTGCTGGCTTGACCTCTTGTGGGCCCCAGAGCTCTTGTCAGCTGGTGTGGTGGGTGAGCTTCTGGAACTGCTCGGGGCTGCGTAGCCAACCACCTGGGCTTCCATGTTTTCTTTTCCACTGAGATCACTGCCTTTACTCTCCTAGAAAATGGATCAAGGATACTTTCCTAAAGTGAGGACCTGATAGCCCATGGGAGCTCAGGCTGGTCAGATCAGGGTGTGTTGTTGCCGTGCTACCTCTGGGCTGCATGTGTCCACGTTGCATTTGCAGTGCAGAAGGCCCAAGGCCACTCACATGAGGCTTTTCTCCTGGGCACCAGCCAGCAGGGCCGGGTCTTGGAAGCATCCTGGACTCTCAGAGGCAGGTGATGTGAGGGACAGCATGTCCCTCCTTTACATGGGATGGCCTGCTGGTCAGACATGCCTCATGTCTGAGGCATGTGCTGTTTAAACCAGCAAACACACATCTACTAGCAGGTCTCTTGGGATGCTGGGATCTGGCTCTTCTGGGCTCCAGGCTGCTTGCCATTTGGGAGGCCCAGCCTCAAGTTCTTGGGGTGGATCAGGAGCATGTGTTTTAGAACCACATCAGAACACCTCTTAGCGCTGAGGAGGACGAGATGGGCACTGTCATCACTCTGGACACTAAAGTTTGTTTGGGGCATGAAACATGCACCCTCTGTTTCTTGCAGGGAGGGTATGCAAGAACATGCCCAAGCTCCTTGGCATGTTCAGGGATATGCCTGGGTCCCTCCATAAATTCAGGGATATGCCCAGGACCTTCTCTGTGTGCAGGGGTTGCCCAGACTCCTCGGGGGGCTTGGGGGATCACCAGGTGTCTCTTTCCCGCAGAGCCCAGCTTTGTCTATGCTGATGTGATTCGAGAGAGCCCCGAGAGCACCGAGGGTGGGGACGACAAGATCTACTTCTTCTTCACGGAGGTGTCTGTGGAGTACGAGTTTGTCTTCAAGTTGATGATCCCCCGGGTAGCGAGGGTGTGCAAGGTGAGGCTATTTCCCCATTTCTCTTTGTTTCCATCTGTGGGGACAGAATGTGGGATTAGTCACCTCTCCCAGGCCCCATACTTCCCTCAAAAGGTCAGTTTATCTACTGTGCTGTTCCCCAGTGCCACAGGGGTCAGTGGGGATGGTTCTTCCTTCTGAGGCATGTGGAAGGAGCTGGAAACCCAGGGAGCTCGGCACTCTGAGTGACCGGTAATTGGCTTCCTGTCCTCAGAGGGTCTGCTTTTGACACACCTTCCTCAGACCTCACCTGGGTTATAGAAAGTTACTTTTTTGTTTTTCCTCCTTTGTTCTCCTCCACTGAGAAGGCAATCCCTATACCCTTGTCCACGTCCATAGGTCATGCATATGGGTTCTTTGGCTACTCTGTTCCCTTTGCTGTACTTTACATCCCCATTCAGAGTGTTAAAAAGCAAGGGCCTACAGCTGAGATTACTCTATCCAGCAAAGCTATCATTTGGAATTGAAGGGCAGGTAAAGTGCTTCCCAGGCAAGAAAAAAACTAAAGGAGTTCATCGTCACCACACCAGTGTTATATGAAATGTTAAAGGGTCTTCTTGAAGAAGAAGAGGAAGATCAGACATGTGAACAATAAAATGGCAATACATATCTATCAAAACAAAATAAATGAGCAGCACAGAAACAGAACCATAGATACAGAAAACATTTTTATGGTTGCCAGGTGGGACAGGGGTCAAGGAGATGGGTGGAAAAGGTGAAGAGATTAAGAAGTACAAATCGGTAGTTATAGAAAGTTACTTTTTGTTCACCATATTAACCAAATTCTGTTGGAGTTGGGCTTTTACCATTCCAGTGTAAAGTTGGTAAGGAATTCATTTTCAATTGTATCCAAAATAGACAAGGATGCTTTTGTTTTACATCCCTCTGCATCCTTACTTCTGAGTTTCAGTATTTTTCTCTGGATCAAGTCACAGTAGGTGTGTTCTCTGATTGTCACTAAAAAGTGTTTATGGAGAATCTGACAGGTCCAAAGCACTTCAGCAGAAAATGTTGGGGATAGAAAGGAAGAGAAGATCCTACTCTCCCATGTGGAGCATCTTTGCAGGGAGACCAGACCTGCACACATTGGCCTGAGACGGACTGGGGAACCAATGCATCATCCACTGGCTCCTGACTGCACAGGTCGCTCAGGACAGGTCACTCATGGACATGCAGAGGCCACAGGGTCAGAGCCATGAAAGTGTGAGACAGCCAGGTGCTCTGACACTGAATATGGGCAGGTTTGAACAGCTGTTCTAGCTGCCATGGGTGGCTTTTCATCAGCAGAGTTTTGTTGCATTGGTTTTGATCCACAGCCCAAGCTGCATGGAAGGAGTGCCGAGTCATGTGGTTGTCTGCAGTTGGCTTTTTTTCAGCATTGCTTCATGTCATTCAGACAGCTGTTCTGGGCCCAAGTGCCTCATTTGTCACCTGTGCGCGGGAGTATGCTCTTGTCCTACCTGCACATCCTTGCATTTCAGGGGGACCAGGGTGGCCTAAGGACCTTACAGAAGAAGTGGACATCCTTCCTGAAGGCCAGGCTCATCTGCTCCAAGCCAGAGAGCAACCTCATCTTCAATGTGCTGCGGGCCCTCTTCATCCTCAGGTCTCCAGGCCTGAAGGAGCCCGTGTTCTACGGGGTCTTTACACCACAGTTGTAAGTGCCAGGGCTTTGGGGGTTTCCTCCACGCTCCCACCCTCTGGGTAGTCACATGGCCCTTTCCTCCCCAGGAACAATGTGGGGCTGTCGGCCGTGTGCACCTACAACCTCTCCACAGCTGAGGCAGTCTTCTCCCGAGGGAAGTACATGCAGAGTGCCACAGTGGAGCAGTCCCACACCAAGTGGGTACGCTACAATGGGGCTGTGCCCACGCCGAGGCCAGGGGCGGTAAGTGAGAGGGCCCAGGCTGTGGGAAGCTAGTGTGGGGCGACCATGCAGCACCCCCTGCACCACCCAGCACATACCCATATGCCATGCCCTGGTCTGTGTCTGTCTCTATAGGGAGTGGGCATCCCCGTGGGACTGGGACGGGTGACAGGCACTCTAATCTTTTCCTGTGTTCCTCTCGTTGGCATGTTGTGTAACTGCTGTTACCACAAACTACCCCAACAGGAGTCTGTTCTGCCTAGCACAGGGTGTTCTGTGGAATTAATGTTGTGTAACATAGTTAGATCTGTTTTATTGTCTATTTTCTGTAGAGAAACACATCATTTCATGGCAAAGAGATGGCCAAAACACATGATTTCATGTACTCTCTATTTATTAATATTAATCATACTTTGTCTTTAAAAGTAGTGAATTTTATGTAGAAATCAGTTTCTAGACCAATTCAGTTTCTAGGTCAATTCGGTTGTGAGCATTGACTCTGTGACTGGTGTGTGAGACTGTGTGCATGGCCCAGGAAGGGGGCTGTGACCTGAGGGAGTGGCCTAGTGCCTGGGGCTCACCCTCAAGACTGTCTTTCCTCCCTGACACCAGCTGTTACTTCTTCTGTACATATTATTAAGTAAAACACGTTCATTTGGGTCACAGGTTTTGGGTTGTGCACATCAGGACCTAGGACAGAAAAAAAAGAATTCTTCATGCTCCTGACCTTTATGCTGTTTAGAATTGGACCATTTCTAGCAATTTTTTTACCAGTCTTCTTCTCTTATGGGAAGCTATCAAATAATAAGTATTTATTTTTTTTATTTTAAAAACTTAATATTTTTTATTTATAAATAGATGAAAAATTACTTCCCTGACTGTGTATCATGAACATAATTATGTGTTGTGAGTAAAAGGACATTTGTGTCTCCTACATACTTTGTGATGCTATGTCTTCAGATTTCTGAGCATCTTGGTTCTTCCCCTTTTTCAAGAAATCCACTCTGCAGTCCCTAGTGTGACACCTCCTGGAAGCCTGGCTTTGTGCAGAGTGCATGGGGGCTTTCTGCAGATTATGGTTAACACAGCGGTGTCTGCTCTCTGCAGTGCATCAACCACGAGGCGCGGGCAGCCAACTTCTCCAGCTCTCTCAATCTGCCTGACAAGACGCTGCAATTTGTCAAAGACCACCCTCTGATGGATGACTCTGTGACCCCGATAGACAACAGGCCCAAGCTGATCAAAAGCGGTGTGAACTACACACAGATTGTGGTGGACCGGACCCAGGCCCTGGATGGGACCATCTATGATGTCATGTTTCTCAGCACAGGTGGGTCCCAGGCCTTGGGTAACAACCTTGGTAGATCCGGCTGGCCTTTGCTGAGTGGAGCTACCATCTCCCTCAGGTGCACAGGGCAGTTTCTGTTTCTGAGAAGTCTCCACAACCTGGTGGCTTCAGATCTCTGTGACCATCAGACCACTTGGGCACTTGTTAGAAATGCAAGTCCTGGCCCTGAAAATTCAGGTCTGGTAGGTCAGGGTCGGTGCCAAGGGAGCCAGATGAGAGCACCTCTCTCCTGCCTGTCCTAACCTGCCACGGGAAGCGCTGTTTCCCGGGAACCTGTGGATTAGGAAACAAGTATTTCTGGAATGGGAGTCAGTGGCCGGCACAGCAGTGGTTGGCAATGCTGATGTCGGCCCTAGGTGCCTTCTAGCCAGGCCTCTGAGGAGCACGGAGGGCCCTTTCCTCACCTGTCAGGGGCCACCTTGCAGCATGGCACCCCTGGGGGCTGGTGGAGCCCAAAAACCACTTTAGGTTGATCTTATGTCACAATGTTGGCTGCACTGATAGGGAAATTGGCATCAACAATGAAAATTAGTTCATTCTTCATAGAACACTGGGAATAACTGATACCACTTGAATTTCCATTGTTTATTTTGCCATGGCTTTTCTTTTTCTATTTCTAATGCAAAAATGCCGTCTGTTTTCACGTCTCTTGCAAAGGGAAGGAGTGGAGAGCAAGAAGGGTGACTGCTGACAGCTCTGGCTGACAGTGCAGCAGCGTCTTCTCCTTCCAGGGCGAGTCACTGACCTGTGCTTTGACCCTACAGACCGGGGTGCCCTGCACAAAGCCATCAGCCTTGAGAGTGATGTTCACATCATCGAGGAGACACAGCTATTCCAGGACCTGGAGCCAGTTCAGACCCTGCTGCTGTCTTCCAAGAAGGTAAAATGACCGCACGCTATAGGTGGAGTGGCCTTCTTGTGGCCTGGCATCTCGGTGGTCACTGGGCTGGGGACGGCCAGGCCCCTTTGTCTGTCTAGCCCAGAGGAGCCCACCTTTGGGCTCTTACAGAGTCTTTTGCTCTGTGGGGTTTGGGCTAGGGGGAGGCAGTCTGGGGAGATGTGACTTTGTCCTGAAAGTTGGCAGACCTTCACTGAGTTGGGGCCCACGTTATGCCTGGGGCATTACATACTGGCCTATGATGAAAGCACTTCCAGTGACCTGAACTGGCCAAAGGCGAGACTCTGTCAGTAGTATGCTGTTGATGTGGCCCACACATCAGCATAGAAACCTCACTCTGGGTGCCACTCCCTCCCCTTAGATGAGGCAGTAACTCCAACATCAGGGTGTGCAGACCTTTTCTGTAAAGGGCCAAGATTGTGAGGCTCTGAGGGCTGCGTGGTCTTGGTCTCTGTCTTCTGGCAAAGAGTGACGGGGCCCACCCATGAGCCAGTGGGCCTGCTCGTGCTCCTGCAAAGCCTTCGTTATGAATACCAAGTTTACGGGTCATGAAAATTCCATCTCATGTCATAAATATGCCTTTTAATTTCTTTAACCAATTAAAAACACAAAGTCAATTATTAGCAGTTGGGCTGTATAGAAACAACCAAGGGACTGGATTTGCCCCGCTGGCAGCAGGCCATCTCCTGCCATCTGTCCACAGTGGCCTGGGGAATGTGCACCCATTTTATAGCTGGGGTAGAACTGTGTAGAGCAGAGGGCAGGCTGGGCACTAGGGCATCTGGTCCAAACCCTGGGCCCATAGTGCCTGACTGTATGAGTCTGGGCAGACCAGTCCTGCCTCAGCTTCCTGATGTGTATACTGAGAACAGCAGATCATATATACAAGGAGCCTCACTTAGCCCCACCCTATGACTGGTACAAGACCTCACTTCTTGTGGGCATCCCCACACTGTGACCCCTGAGGTGATGGGCTCTAAGGCCTTGGCAGTGCCAGGGTTAATAACTAGAAATCACAGGTGGGCCCTGTGGCCTATTCCCCTTGGTTGCAGACATACCCATCACTCAGCCTCTCCCACCTGTAGCCTTTTTCAGAGCCTTGTCCAGGGCCGTAGGCCCGACTATTGTCCTGCTCTGCTCTGTTGCTGAGCTTCTGGGTTTGACCTTCTGCTCTCTCAAGTAGCCCTCCCTTTCTGGGTATAGGTGGAGCTTCATAGCCCCTAAGCACTTCCTCCCAGCCTGGTTCCCGGTGAGAGTCTCCACTCAGCTTATGGGCCCGGTCCCACTCCAGCCCACTTTTCCCTTGGCTCCAAACCATGGGCCACCTGGCATTGTTGAAAAAAGACCCAGAAACCCTTCCAGCAGCCACCATGTTTCTCAGGTGCAGGGGCCAGCACCCTGGAGGCCTCCAAATTGGTGAATGCTCATAAGAACAAAGGTCAGGCCCCAGTGCAGACATGCAGTGACAATGAGGCTCTGCTGGGCTCCACATGTTATTCAGGGACCCAAGTGGGCCCTGCCATCTTGAACACAAGTCTTCTGAGGCACTTGGGTGGGTGCCGATCTAGTAGTTGGGAGAAGGCAGCAGGGTCTGGTGTGGGTGGTTATGGATCAATCCTATGCTCACATGCCCTCAGCCAGGATTTCATCACACAGCTATGCCCAGAGTGGGGCCCGGCAGTGCAGGAAGACCTGGTACCTGGGGGAGCAGTTTGCATGTCCCCACAAGAGCCCCCCACACTGTGGTATGACGCATTTGGCTAGAACAGGTGGGGATGCACCCTGCACACCATGACCTACTTTGCCTTGTCCTTAGGCTGGTGGGCTCAGAGTGGGTGGAGAGGATGCCAGCAATGCTGCTGGTACAATAGGAAGTGGGTGTTCGAGGGTAAAAAGAGCTTCCATGCTCACTGCAGATAAGGTCTTCAGTGTCACCCACACCTGGCCCTGTTGTAGAAAGCCGAGGAGCGCTGCCACGCGGCTGTGGCAGCACAGACAGGACAGCACATGTCCCCTCCTCTTTCCTTGTTTCTTCCCTGATGACAAGTGCATTTGGTTTGTTTGGTTTGTTTTATGTGATAAAACATACCATGGAAAATTAACCATTTTGTCTTTAATTGTGTACTTTTACCAGTAGTAAGCGCATTCACATTGTCATGCAGCCCTCACCACATCCACCTCCAGAACTTTTTCATCCTGCAAATCTGAAGCTCTCTCCACATGAAGTACCAACTCCCCAGTCCTCCCATCCCCACCCTGGGCACTCACCCTTCTACTTTCTATCTCTGAGTTTGACTGTTCTAGGGACCTTGTATTTTGTGACTGACTGACTTTACTTAACATAATGTCTCAGGGTCATTCATATTGTAGCATGTGTCACAATTTCCCTTTAAGACTGAATGATATTCCCCTGTACAGATGGACCACATTTTGTTTATCCATTCATTCACTGAGGAACACTTGGGTTGGTTCCACTCCTAGGCTCTGGTGAATAACACTGCTATGAACATGGGTGTACAAATATCTGGTTTCTTGCTTTGAATTCTTTGGGGAATGAATGGCAAATGTGCTTTGCACTATCGTCATTGAGCTCACAGAGCAAGCTGTGTCTTTTTCACAAGGACAGTCTTTGGTCTTGAAACACTACCTACATGGCAAAGGAAAGAAAACATCTTAAAACAGCTTTTTCAGCTCTGTCCACATGCACCAGGCACCCACCGCAGGGTTGAATGTGTGCTGTGTGCACGGAGACTACACCTGACAGTATGAGCCCAGTGCTGTGGCCAAGGAGCAGGGGGAAAGGGCTGGGCACACTGTCACAGATGCTGGGCAGTCCTTTGCCAGGAGGTTTTTCCTTGGCCTTTAGAAGTGTTTTATTTTGGAATAATATTAAATTCAAGGAAGAGTTCAGATAATAGTGCAGGGAGTCCCCATAGGCTCTTCACCCAGCACACGCTTATTTCGTCTGAGGGGTTCTGGGGGCCCAGGGCTCTTGGTGGATGCCCCACATTCCCACAATGTCATTGTGGGCTCCAGAGGGGGCTCCCCAGGTGGCCCAGGCCACCCATTCTGTGCTGTATCATGTCCACGCTTTTGCTTGGGTCCCTGTGTAGCTCCTGATGGTCCTTTGAAGTTGCCTGCTTGGCCTCTCACCCCAGGAGATGTTCCTCACCGCTGCAAGCCACATGACTCCCTAACTGTGCTCTGTGGCACCCTCACTCTTTCTGACCATGGCAGGCATGTGACCTCCTCTGCCCAGGTCTCTACTGATATGCACTGGCAGGCAGTGGGCCTGGTTTTTCTGCTCTCTGTCCCACAGTTTGACTGTATGGCAGAGGGGACTTCCCTTCTCTCGGCTATGCTTGCACATGTTGGGTTTGTGACCTTAGATGCATCACAGGGCAGGAGATCTGGGGCCACATCAGGGACTTTGAGCTTCAGCCAGACTTTGAAGTTAATTACACCTGTCCTCTAGGATGAAGACCATTGTGTCTCATCTGAGTCAAAATACTAAGCTCAGTGTAAACTTGGAATCTTCTGATGCTAACCAGAAGGTCTTTCTGGGGCGTCAAGATGACATGCAGGTTCCCAGGCAAAGGAGAGAGTGAACACCGACAGCCAAATTACAAGTCCTATATCTGCTCCAGTGGACTTGTGTGATGGCTTGTGTACCAGCTCTCTGCCAGCTCTGGGCACTGCCCAGGGGTCAGAGGGTGGGGACATGCCAAACCAAGCGTGCCAGAGCACCAAGGCGTCTGCTCTGCTCTGCTCTGCTTCTGAGCGTGGCAGTCTAGTTTCCATCTGCATGTTCCTCCCTCATAAATGGAGACATGTGACAAGCGGATGCCTCATCATTTTTATTTCATTTACTAGCATGATGTTCACTCTCCAGCCACCTTTGTTTGCGCCCCCTGCTATGGGCTGGGCTGGGTGCAGACATAAGACACTGCACTCTGCACTCTGGGGCTCATGCTGGGTTCTGAGGCTGTGCCCTGCAGCCTCTGGCCTTCAGTGAAGCCGGGTGTGTCCAGTTGCTGGGTCTTCCTCCCAGAGGGGGCTGAACAGGCTCAGAGATGTGCTCTGCTGGTGGCCAGAGGGGGCAGATGCCTGGACATGGATGGAGGGGTCTAGGCCAAGGCCCAGTGCACCTGATTTAGTGTGCAGATCTTGCTCGAAAATGATGCACTGCTCATGCTTTCACACGCTGCCCTTAGATTTCTCTGGAATACGACCCTGCCTTGCTCCTTCTGCAGGAGGCACTTGGTCACCCTCCCTGTCATGTTGCTGGCTGCCCAGGGCCCACCCATTCTCATCTGTTTACACCCACAGAACAGAAGTTTTATCTATGCCGGTTCCAACTCAGGCGTGGTCCAGGCCCCCGTGGCCTTCTGTGGGAAGCACAGCACCTGCGAGGACTGCGTGTTGGCCCGGGACCCCTACTGTGCCTGGAGCCCTGCCAGGGCAGCCTGTGTGGTCCTGCATGAGACCCACAGCTCAAGCAGGTACCCAGCGGCAGAACGTGGGCATGCAGGTGCTCCCCCTGCCCCACCTTGAGAGCATATGTGAACTCTGTGCCCCTTGTTTTGCAGGGGTCTGATTCAGGAGATGAGTGGGGATGCGTCCGCTTGTCCCGGTAAGTTGCTCGTTCTCTCTGTGCTCCCTTCAAGATTGGCCAGTCTTGTAACCATTTCACAATGCTTTGGTGCTGTGGCATTTTGCATTTTTTTCTTGCTTTACTCAGAACAGAGGTCAAGTATCTTTTGGCAGACCTCATGACCTTTCTCTGAACCTTTTATTGCAGAAAAGGACGTTTAAAGCCACTGTATATTTGTGTACTGGAAATCACTCTATCTCAAACTGTAATGTCTGCTCTTAAGATGCTTCTCTCTTCTCTTAGCTCAGGCTTGTTAAATGAAACCTGTACCTCTTGTGAACTGGAGGAAAGATTAGTCCTTGAGCAGTCAAGTCAAGAGATGGGTAGTGTTCCCCTTGGGTGATACCACTCCCTGCCAGGGGCCCAGGTATGTCCCAGTAGAAGGCAGACATGCCCATGGGCTTCTGCCCTCAAGTCCCTGAGCTGATGGCCGTTATCAGTAAAGACAAGTTTAGGAGGAGGAGAGAACCGCTCAGGCTGATGTGTGTAGTGGCCACTAGCAAAAGCATGTCACGTTAGACTCAGAGTGCAGCTTCAGAACATGCATCTGGCCGATGCTCAGCCTCTCTGCCCGATATGTTTTCTCCCAGGAAACCAGGGTTTGTGAAATGGGATTTCTGCTGCTCAGAGATGCCTCCGATTTCTTTGTCTCCATGATCTGCCATTTAGGGCTCATCTTTGCTCTTTGGTCACACATGTCTTTTATCTCCTTAATTGTTCTGGAAGATTCCATGTTGCTCCAGTGGGTGAAACTTCCGTGTCCTCTTGTGCATATTACCTATTTTTAAAAGAATTTAAGTAGCGAGCAGGGTTGTTGACGCTGTGCGCATTTATTTTG
>PVKM010034358.1:0-15605 GCA_004027735.1 Carollia perspicillata
ATATATCTGCTAAGTGCAGTTGATCTAAGGCATTGTTCCATGACACAATATCCTTGTTGGTATTTTGTCTGGAAGATCTATTCATTTCTAATAGTGGGGTGTTAAAATTTTGTACTATAATTGTGGTGTTTTCAATATCTTTTTTGAAGTCATCCAGATTTTCCATATTTATTTAGGTGCTCCTATGTTGTGCGCACACATATTTACAATATTTATATCTTCTTGATGGATTCTTCCCTTGATTATTATGAAATGTCTTTCTGGGTCTCTTCTAATGGCCTTTGTTTCGAGGTATATTTTGTCTGATACAAGTATGGCTATCCTGGCTTTTTTTTTTTTTTCTATCCATTTGCTTGGAATGTTTTTTCCAACCCTTCACTTTCAGTCTGTGTAGGTCTTTTTTTCTGAGGTGGGTCTCTTGTAGGCAGCATATGTGTGGGTCATGTTTTCTTATCCATTCAGCTACCCTATGACTTTTATTCCCTTTATACCTGAATTCCTCTTTCTCTCTCTCACACTCTTTTTCTTCCTGTTCTTAAAGCAGTCCCTTTAGCATATCTTGCAGGACTTACTTCAGCAGGGCTCTTGTGCTGCTGAGTCCACCCCTTGAGTGTGTCACTTGTGGAGGTGGTTGGGCAGTGCTTCAACATGGTCTGAAGCTCTCAACAGGGTACGCTGGCTCTGAGGCATTTTAGGAAGTACAAGACAAGTTCAGACACTGCTTGTGTTCTACCTGGGGCTACCCAACACCAGCTACAAAGTGTTCTACAAGTGGCTGCTATTTGTGCTGGGCTTAGAGGTGCCAGGAGAGGCAAGCTGTGAACTAAGGTCAACTGCCACTAGTGTTGGGCCTGGGGCTACTTACCAAGAGGTATGGAACATGCTGAGGCCAGATGCTCCTTGTTTCAGAGGTTTTAGGAAAGTCTAAAGCATGAGCCAATACAGGCCAATCATATGGAAAAACCATTGGAAATAGTTTGGATGGGTCTACAAGTTGGTGGGGTGGGGTCTCAAGGAATCACCAGAGCAGGTGAACAGTGTTAGCCAGGTTGATGGAGTTTCTCTCATATGTGGTATCAGTTCTAAGGGGGAAGAGGGATCATGAAGGAACAATAGCCTCTTCCAGCACTTCTGTCTGTGAGAAAGCTGCTCCCCAGCTCTCACCCTGAGGCCAGATAATTTAGTTTCTCCCTATATGCCCCTGGTACCTTTCAAGCTGATGCTCCAGTGCTGGATTGAAGAGAAACTGAGTCCAGGTAAATCCAAAGGGCACAGGCCCTTTAAGAGGAACTGCATGGGACTCCAGAAACCCTCTGTCTTACTCAGCCTCAATCCCCACTGGTTTTTATAGCCAGAAGTTATGGGGACTTCTCTTCCTGGTACTGGAACCCTGGGCTGGGGTAGCTATTATGGGTCTGAGACCCCTTACTTCTCAGGAGGTCCTCCACAGATGATATATCTCTTCCAATTTTTATCTGCCACACATGGGTGTGGGACCAGTCTGTTCCTCTGCCCTCCCTACCTGTCCTATTGTGGCTTCTTCTTTATATCCTTAGTTGTAGGGCTACTGTTTAGCTATATTTCAGGGATTCTGAATGATGGCCATTCTGTGGTTTAGTTGTATTTTTGATGTGCTTGTTGGAGGAGGCAAGTACTGTATTTACCTATGCTGCCATCATGACAGGAAGTCCTCCACATGTGGCTTGTTCTGATCCATTTCCCCCACCACCACTACAGAGCATCTCCAGGGGACAGATCTTCATCTACTGCAGCTACAGCCTGAAATTACCCACTTTTAGAGGGAAGTAGAAACATCCCTGAGCCCCTTGAATGTAGCCCTGAGGATCTATTCAACCCAACTTTTCATTGAAGGTCACCAGGGCTAGGGCAAAGGCAACCCTGAAAAACAGGAAGGTACTAGTCTGGGGAGGCTGTAGAGGAACAGGGAGCAGAGCCTGGCTCCAGCCCAACCTGTCCCTCTGTAGTAATTAACATGCCTTTTTCCCATCTCTGATCTAATATAGCAGGAGCCTTAATCATCCTCTTCTCTGCAATGAGTAGCCTTCTCATTAGGGCCTTAAGAACCTCTATTATAAACATGTAAATGGAACTCAAGGAGGAGGCAAATATTTGACTGCTCCAACTTCCTTTGTGCCACTGCCACCTCTGAGCTGCACAGGCCTGTGTTTTCAGTGCTCAGCAGCCCCCTACAGTGGGTCTCAGTCTCCACCCTAGTGCCTTTTAGGCTGTCTGGCCCAGACCCCACCCAAAGCCACCAGACATTTCCAAACTGCATCTTTTAAGAATCAGAAAAAGAGATTTTAGAAGGAAATTGCTTTTCCCCTCCTCAGTCCAGATGATCTATTTTTACTTGTCTTTTCCCCTTCATAATCTCAGTAAAAAATGAGATTGTGTCTGAGCTTTTTCCTCATTTGGGGCCAGTGTCTAACCTTTCTGAGGCCTGGGGGCATTAGAGACAGCCACACCTAAGGGTGGTGGCGGGAAGGGGAAAGCACCCAGCCTCCAGTCCAACAGATGGCTGTATTCCAAAGCTCCCCAGGCCCAGGAGCCAGGCCCTGGAGGCTGCAGCAGGAGGAGTAATTGGAGGCTCACAGATGCAGAGGGTAGGACTGGGTTGGGGCAACACTTTGAAGTAGAAGGTTCACTTCATTTCCTAATGCCCCCAAGCCCCTACTGCCCCACATCTAGGAACTCACACTCACTCACATACTACCACTGCCTCCACCAGTCCCTTTCCAGGTCTTCTTCTTTCCCTACCCTGTGGCCCCACTCCCTCTAAGCCTCAGGTCAGGGGCAATGCATCTAATTACCCTCATCATACCAAGAGCAATGGCCACCTGTGCCAGCCCTCTAAGGGCTACTCCCTGGAGAGAGATGGCCTCTACCAGGTGATACAAGTTCCAGCCATGCTCAGAAAGTCACTTCCCCTCTCTCAGCTTCGGTCTTCTCACCTGAAAGGGGTATGACGAGCCCAGCACTGCCAGCTCAGAGGTGAGCTCAGTATCCAATGCAATGATGTAGGGCAGGCACCTTGTAAAGTGACAGCCTCAATTTTTTTTAACACTCATCCCATGCCACATCCCACTCTGGGTATCTTGTTTTAATCCTCATCCAAGGATACATTTATTTATTTTAGAGAAAGAGGAAGGGGATAGAGAGAAAGAGAGACATCAATGAGAAAGAAATAGCAATTAGTTGCCTCCTGTATGCACTCTAACCAGGGATCAAACCTGCAACATTTTTATGTACGAGATGATGCTCTAACCAACTGAGCCACCCAGCCAGGTCCCGCTAAGAGTATCTTAAACAATTGGTCTCATTGTACCTTCACAAGAGCTCAACAGGTGGGTCTGTTGGCATATTATCTAAAGGGAAGGAATCAAGGTTCAGAGAGGCCATGGAACTGCCCAAGGTTATACAGCAAACTGGGCATGGAGCCAGATCTCACATCTCTGATCCTAACCTTCAGAGTGTTGTCAGGCATTCTTCTGTGTTTCTTAAGCACAGCCTTTGGAAGAACTCTCATCCAAAGAAATATGTGGAGGAGGAATTTCAGGCTATGTATGTATGGAGGAGATACAGGGTTGGGAAGAACCTTCTAGAAATCCTCAAACGATAATAAGGGTAGCTCACACTTACTGAGTACTAACTACATGCAGGCACTCTGCTGAATTCTTTACTGTAAAACTCATGTAACCTTTACAACAATCCTATGAAATAGGTACTACTGTCAACAACATGCAAGTGGAAAAACTGAGGCACAGAGTTGGTCAAAGGCACATGACCAGTTAGCTGCTACATATTATAGCCTCAGCAATGGGCCCAAGAGTTGCTTCCCCTACTGCAGGCTCCTCTTCCCAAACCAGGAAGAATGTGGGGTGAGGGGCAGGGAGTGAAGGAGAGGCTAAGTGTCAGAATAACACCCCAGGCCCACAAGGAAAATGGGGTGCCTCTGCCTCTGGCTTTTAGGTCAAAGTCCCCTTCTCTCTTGGCCACACCCCTCCCTCCACCCTCAACAGTCTTATTAGTTGTCCTAGGGTGTGGTGCTGACATAGGGAGGATGTATTTCAAGAGAGACATGGGCATGCTGGTGACACTTAGCTGTTTAGCCAGCACCTCCACCTCGCTCCTTCTACCCTGACCCCACCCTGGGCCTTCCACTCTTCTCCTTGAGCGCTCCCCCTTCCCCCAGCCCTTTGTGCCATTTACACCTGCTTCCCCCACATCCATCTATTCCATTCTTGCCACCAAACTTTAGATGCAGGGGGTCACCTCAGCCACTAAGTTAGTAATGGGGGCCAAGGGCAGAAGAGGGCATGACTTTACCTGGGAATAAGGCTGTGAAGTCCAAGGCTACCTGAGTGGGACTTGGGGGTAAGGAACTTATGAGGAGATGGCAGGCTGGTGACAAAAGTAGATCTGGGCCAAGCAATTGGCCTATGACTGAGCAAATCACATTGACTAAAAGAGGGACCTATCAGGACAAGTGGCAGCAAGGGACCACTCCCTTCAGCATCCTCTGTCCAGGGAATCTTCCATCTCTGCCTTTTCCTCTCTGCAGTCAGTGCCAGCCCTCTAACTCACCCCTACGTGCATGCTTTCATTCACTAGCAGGAACCTGTGCATGTTGTGCTACCAAAAACTGTGAAACAGTGTAAGAGTAGACAACATAGTAATGGGTCATTGCATTAAAGCAAGAGTGGAAAAGCCTCATCTTCAGTCATGTGAGTGAGAAAATAGATCCACCAGTGGCAGAAGATAGCAGACAGCACAGACACGAGAGAGGTGAAGCCCCAGAAAGACAGAGAGACCAAGAGAAAGCCTCAGTCCCCAGCACCTCCCAGAGCCCTGGGCCAGTCCCCCAGATGCTCCATTCTTGTCAGGAACTTCCCTTTTCTGTTAAAAACAATCAAGATGCAGTGAGAAGAAAAGTGAGATAAAAGGTAAAATCAGAGGGGCAGTTTTAGTACTCTGAAAAATTGTCAAAATTAGCTCTGGGCAGGGGGACAGCCAACACAGAAAGGAAAGCAGTGACCAGCCCCTGTGGATCCATAAGATCAATACACAGCACTAGAGAGCAAGCAGTGTTTTCCTGTCTCATTCTTGACAGTCTCCACAGCACCTGGCACAGCTCCTGGCACATAGTGAATACTCAATAAACGTACTGAATGAATTAATGTTTCAGCATCAGTTTCTCAACACAGGCTAAGTTTTTTCTGGCACTTGGGCCTGAGGAAAAAATAGCACCCATGAGTTGTCCATGGAGTAATGTGGTGAAGAATGTATTCACTCATTCAATCATGCCATAATATTTATAGATGCCCTCCTGGTTAGCACTGCTCTAGAATGATTCAATAAACAAAATATGAAAACTCCCGCCATGGGGGAGGTTCCATTGTGTGGGCAAGAGATAAACCGTAGAAAGTAAACATGGACAGCAGAGTAACTAGTACCTCAGAAGGTGACACATGCTAAGGAGGACAATTAAAAGCCTCAAATTGAGGGGTGGGGTCACAGGGTCACATGACATATCAACAGGGACTTGAAAGAGGTGAGAGAGTGAGACAGGAAGACACCTGGGGAAAGAAAAGGCACAGAGGCCCCAGGTGGAGTCTGCTGGGGAAGCTGGCCCTCCGGGGTGATCAACATAGCAGCTGGAGCCAGATGGGGCTTCTGACCGGAGGGGTCATAGCTGCAGTGGACACTGGAGGGAGTAAAAAAAACAGGCAGAGGCCACAGAGGAAGCACAGACAGAGTGGCAGCATGTGGTGGAAGTGGTCAAAAACCAGGTATATTTGGAGGGTTCCCCAGTGGGGGGCCCCTCCAGATCCGAAGTCCAGCCTCTATGGTCCAGAGGGCTTCCTGGAAGCCTGGAAGCTACTGTGAGAAGGACTGGAGCACTAGAAGGTGTTCCTGTGCCCCCGAATACTGCCATCACTTCACTGCTATTCACTCAGCAGCTGAGGCACAGGGAGTGGATAGAATGCATACATTCCCCTGGTCTAGAAGGGGACAAAAAAATTAGCGCTTATGTGACTGAATCTATAACAGGCACCTGCACAACCTTCATTTCCCATCCTGACAACACCCAGCAAATACGAGGCCAGGCCAGGCTGTGCCAGCACACGCACACACCTCCGTCCTAGGGCATATCTTCCTTAGCCCTCAGGATCTTGAGTCCAAACACTTCCTTCAGCTTGGCCTTCTGCTTCCTCAGCTTCTCCAGCTCACTTCCTTAGAAAGGCTTCTGATTTGGGCCCTGGTTCTGCCAATGATGGCACAATGATAGGCTATAGGCAGAGGGGCTGAAGAAGGCAGCACAGGCATCTGTGATGATGCCCCAAGCTAGGCCACCATGCCCAGCATTCCACGTCCCAGAGCCAATGGGAAACAGGAACAGGGATCAGGGAGCTGGCAGGCAATACAAGAGTGAAATAGTGATGCCCACATCCTGGTAAAGCAAAGAGCTCCAAAAAACCAGCTGGCAGCAGTTTCATCTAAAGAAGCATTCTGCCCTGTGCTATGAAAGAAGAGTTGAAATAAATAGACTTATCTCTCAGCCACTGCCCAGCCAGCAGACACAGATGGGCTGGCAGAGGCCTTCTGTGCCAGGCAGGCAGGTGGGCAAAGCAATAGTGCCAAGCCCAGACTGGCAGGAGAGGGCGGAGGCAGTCAACTGTCAGGACCAGCCAGGGCCTCTGTGCCCTGTGCCTGCTAGGGCCACATGAGATGGCAGCTTCCCTGGCACATGCGGACACAGAGACCACACACTCAAGGACAAGCTTTGCCAAGTATGAGGTCTCTGAATTTGGTGAGGGCAGTCTATCAGGGCTCCTGGAGCCTTTCTGGCTGCCTACTTCCTCAGAAAAACTGCAAGAGCCTGGGTAAGGGAGAGGAAGATGGGAACAAAGTCAGAGGCAGTGGGTCTAAGGTTAGGAATAAGAAGTTGGGCATGGCTGCATTGCTCTGACGGATGTTGGAAGGGATGGAGGACCACAAGTTCTGAAACACACAAAAAAGTTGGATGGTGCTATAGCTATTGCCACCCTTACTTAAAATGCTAGCCCCAGGATCCTGATGACTTCTTGCCAAAGGTAAAACCTAGAAAATGTGTTGAGGGAGGGGAAGAGGTCAACAGGTTTCTTGGACATGGTGGTGGAGGTTGCACCAGGAGACGGCACTTATGACCTCTGCTTTTATTCATCATCAACTCTCTATATCCCTTTCACAGGCTCTTGATAGTTCTGTTTCCTGAAGGTCACACTGGGACTTGTTGGGAAGAGCAGCAACATCCCTCAGTATGTTCCCACACCTGGGTCCTGCAGGACAGCTTCAGCTCCAACCTCTGAAGTGTCCTAACAGACACCTTCCCAGGGAGAAGCTCCCCATTCTAATGATGGTTCCTTCCCCACACTTCCAACCAGCCTCAGTGGGATGAGGGTGCCCTTTGCACAATATATTTTCCTGGTATGCTCTGTGTCTACTGACAGCATTATCATCCTTGGAGCTATTTGCTAAGTGAGGGCCAGGTCTAATTCCAGGTAGCCACAGCTGACACTGGCCACAGCTCCCAGTGAGCAACAGAACACCTCCAGCCTGTCCCTCTTTTCCAGCCTGATCCAGTCGTGCTGGAAACACACATTCCAGTGTTTTACCTATGGAACAGGAACATCTAAGGAAGTGGATTTCTGAGAAGTGTCTAGGAAGCCTGGAATCTGCCATTTCTGTGGTCATATTGCCACCTTCTGGCGATTAATGGCAGAACAGGTAGGGGCTGTTCTGTTTGTCAAAAATAAAAATAAAAAATACTTCCAGACTATGTCACCCTTCCATTCATTCAGCAAATATTTACTCAGCTTCTACTGTGTGATAGGTGTTATTTTAGGGGTTGGATATACAGTAATGAAGAGAACAGACTAAAAGCCTTGCACTTACATTCCAGTGCGGGAAACAAAAATAAAAAATGCCAACATGTAAAATAGACAGCATGCTAGAAAGATAAGCACTAGGAAAAAACAAATCAGAAAGTACATAGGGAATCCCCAGGTGGTTGTGATTTTGGACAGAGTGTTCAGACATGACCTCACAGAGGTGGTGACATTTTATGAAAGTCTGGAAGGAGATGAAGAAGAGAGCTGTGTAAATTTCAGGGCAGGAACATTCCAGAGGGAAAAAGCACACAGGTCAAGCCATGACTGTTGTGTCTAAGAAACAGAAGGGGGCCAGTGAGATTTACTGGAGGGTTTCAAGAGTGGTAGGATGTGAGTCCAGATCCTGTTGCAACATGGAGGTCATTGCAAGGGCTTTGACCCTGTGATATGAAGTTTTATTGGAAGGTGTTTCACAGAGTAATGGTATAGCCCAGATTGCATTTTAAAAGGAACTCACTTGGCACTGTGTTGAAAACAGACTGTGGGAGTCAATGGAAACAGGGACACTGGTTAGGAGGCCACTGTAACCTCCAAGCAGGAGATACTGTGCCTTGGTCCAGCTGTGGCTGAGGAGGAGGGTAGAAAGAAGTGGGAGAATTTGCTGGGTGTGAGAGGAAGAGAAGCATCAAAGCTGACCCCAAGGTTGTGGCCTAAGCTACAGAAAGAATGGTGGTGCCTTTACTGAGATATGGAATTGGCGAGCTTGATGGGAGGCAGTGTGATCTTCATTTGGGACTTGTCGGATGAGTGTTGCCTACTGGACATCTGGGAGGAAGTTGGATAAATGAGTCTGAAGCTCAGGGGAGAGGTCATACCTAGAGCTACTAGAATCTGGGTGGTTTTCAGCACTTGGGTGACATTTAATGTCATGAAGCTGCATGAGATCCAGGAGGGTAGAAAGAGAAGTGAAGAGACCAAACACAGCCCCAGGGTGGTGACAAAAGCCTCACAGAAGTAAGAGCAAGCAAGAATGAAAGGAGAGAAATTGGACACAAGTAGAAACAATTATTTTATGGAATTTGGTTGTAAAAGGGAGGAGAGAAGTGGGGAAAGTAGCTGGAGGGTGAATGGAGTCAAAAGAAGTCTGGGGGGGGGTAAGGTGGAAAAAATAGAGCCTTTATATGCTGATGGGGTGATTGGGTAGAGAAAAACACCTGCTGAGGGAGAGGTAGAAGAGAACTGGGAGATCACTGTCCTCCAGCAGAATGAGATCTAGTTGCTGGTCCTGATGAGATAGCACTTCATGCCCACTAAGATGAGTAGGATCCAAAGGACAGTAACAAGTGTTTGCAAAACTGTGGAGAAATTAGAATCCTGATACATTGTAATTGGTATGTAAAATGGTGCAGCCTCTTTGGAAAATAGTTTGGCACCCAACAGAAATAAAGACATGTGGCCACAAGCAGGGGGACACAAATGTCCGTGGCAACATCATTCGCAATAGTCAGAAAGTCAAAACTCAAATGTCCATCAACAGAGTAGATCATCAAAATGTGGTCCCTCCATACAATGAAATATTCTTCAGTCATAAAAAAGAATAAAGTACTGATACATGCTACAATGTGGAAAAACCTTGATGACATTATGCTAAATAGAGAAGCAGCCAGGTACCAAAGGCTACCTAGTGTATGATTCCATTTATGAAATGTCCAGGGTAAGTGAATTAATGGAGACTAGATTTTTCCATACAGAAAACAGAGTAATAACTAGTAGGGTCTGGAAGGAGGGAGAATAGGGAGTGACTGCTAAGGGCATGGGGTTTCAATTTGGGGTAATGAAAGTTATGGAATCAGGTAGTGATGATGGTTGCACAACTTAGTAGATATGCTTAAAACACTTTAAAAGTGTGAATTTTGTGTTTTGTGACATATTTCTCAAAAATAACTTTTAATTGGTCTGGTTGTGCAGAGTAGAGGGCTGCCTCAGCACAGGATAAAAGGAAGAAGACGGGCCCTAAGGCAGGTGAGCAGTTAGGTGTGATGGTGGGCTACTGTGGACATTCTTTCCTGGTGATCTCTACCTTTTCAGTGAAACAGAAAATGTGGTAATCAGCTGAGAGTAGAGAGGGAGCTCCAGGAAGAGCAAAGATGCAAGATGACTGTCTAGAAGACAGAGAGGCATGTGGAGCAGCACTAAGATCCATATGAGGTAAGCACAGGAGCAATAAGTGTGCTAAGTGGTCCCACACCATGTGGCCACAACAGCCTTGAGTGTGGGGTCTGGGATATTGCCCACATTTGAGTGTGGGAACTGTGCCCCCACACAACATGGTACTACTGGCCCCTCAAATTGCAGACAAAGATATCCATCAGCAAACTCTGAAGATGCCACAGGCTAGCCCTCACTATTGGAAATGCGCAATTTCTTTTACTCTGAGATGGCTTTGGGGAAATTTAACCTCAGAAATACTGCATGTAGACAAAGATATGTGTATAAGGATGTTTACAGATACATTATTAGTAATAGCAAAAGGCCAGGAACCACCAAGGGCCCATTACTGGGCAGATGGTAGAATAATTCTGGTGCATTTGTGCTATGGAATGTACCAAAGACAATGGAGACCCTCCATGTAACATGGAAAGATTTCTAAGGTGGACCATTAGGGAGAAAAATTCAGGTTGCAAAACAATGAGTGGTAACATTATATAATTTTATTTTCTGTTTCTAAAACCAAAACTGGTACTTATCTGTATATATTCAGGTTATTCAAATTATAAAAGCTCTATTCCCCCTTCAACTGATCACAAAAAAAAGAGTAGGTGGGAGCTGTGAACACCAGGATACCTCCTGGATGAAGAAACCCAACAACAAAGGAACCACCAACAGATAACAACAGAAGAAGGTGAAGGAGGGAATGGAAGACACACTAATTCAACTCAGGACTGACCTACAAATACAACTGAATGGTGGAGAAATTACTCAGAACAAACAACTGAAAAAGAGCTAGAGAGAATCCTCAAAACATTGTACACACGGAGGAACCAGATTCAAGAAAACCTGTCTACACCTGCACAACAGAATACAAGACTTTGTGGACAAAGTGACCCTCAGTTACCCAGGTGGAGGAAAGGACGCACAAAAGAAAGAGGCAACAATCAAAACCCAAAGACGTACAGAGAGCCAACATAAATGGCACCCAAGACCAATGAGCTCAGGAGATCAAGGAGCCTACACAACTCATCCTCACAGGTCTTCTACCATAGATGTTCACATCATAAACCCAGGAAGCCAGAAGAGATTGATTTAAAAAGAAGAGGCTAACAAGAAGAGTCTCACAAACAATGGGGAAGACAAAGAAACAATCCCCAAATGAAAGGAAAGAAGGAAGCCTCAGAAAGAATACTAAGGCAAGAATAATAAGAATAGAGGCAAGACAACTATCAGATATTGAGTTCAAAGCAACGGTTATAAGGAAGTTCAATGAGCTCACAGTGAATTACCAGAAACTGCAATGAACTCACTGCAAATAATATCAACATGAAAAAGGACATAGAAACTATCAACAAGGGTCAAGAGGAAATGAAAAATACAATTTCTGAACTGAAGAACACAGTAGAAAGAATCAAAAGCAGGCTCGATGAAGGAGAGGATAGGATCAGTGAGCTGAAGAGCAAGGTAGAAAAAAAGGCCCAGAAAGAGCAAGAAAAGGAAAAGAGGCTCAGAAAGAATGAAGAGGGATTAAGAGAAATGCAAGACAATATGAACCGTAATAATATCGATATGATAGGGAGACCAGAAGAAGAAGAAGAAGAGCAAGGGATAGAAAATTTATTTCAAATACTAATGATGGAAAACTTCCCTAATTTGATGAAGGAAAAAGTCACACAAATCCAGGAAACACACAGGGTCCCAATCAAGAGAACCCGAAGAGGCCCACTTCAAGACACATCATAATTAAAATGGCAAAATTCCAAGACAAAGAGAGAATCTTAAAGGCAGCA
The DNA here is from genome assembly GCA_004027735.1 of Carollia perspicillata. NCBI lineage: Eukaryota > Metazoa > Chordata > Mammalia > Chiroptera > Phyllostomidae > Carollia > Carollia perspicillata. The sequence goes on from PVKM010034358.1 coordinate 11,894, forward strand.
AGGGAGAAACAGGAAGTAACATACAAGGGAGCCCCAATAACGTTAGCTGCTGACTTCTCAATGGAAACACTCCAAGCCAAAAGAGAATGACAAGAAATATTCCAACTAATGAGAACCAGAGGCCTGCAACCAAGACTACTTTATTCAGCAAGGCTCTCAATTAAAACTGAAGAACAAATAAGGAGTTTCTCAGACAAAAGAAGCCTCAAAGAATATAACTTCTCCAAACCAGCTCTGCGAGAGATGCTAAAGGGTCTGCTTTAAGAACACGAAGAAAAACATTGAAAGAGAGAGGAACACAGGTATGAAAAAATGGCAATGAATAAGTACCCATCGACAATAACCTTAAACATAAATGGATTAAATGCTACAATCAAAAGACATATAATAGCTGAATGGATAAGAGAGCATGACCCACACATATGATGCCTACAACAGACCAACCTCAGGATAAAAGACTTACAGAGACTGAAAGTGAAGAGCTGGAAACAAATTTTCCAACCAAATGTACAGGGAAAAAAAGCCAGGGTAGCAATAATCATATCAGACAAAATAGACTTCAAAAAAAGAGACCCAGAAGGTCACCTCATAATACTCAAGGGAAGAATCCACCAAGAAAACATAAACATTGGAAGTATATATGCACCCAAGTACATAAAGAAAATCTTGGAGGACTTCAAGAAAGATATTGACAGCAACACAACTATAATAGGAGATTTTAACACCCCACTGTCAAAAATGGACATGTTTTCCAAACAAGATATTGTGGCATTGAACAATGCCCTAGATGAAATGGACTTAACTGATATATGTAGAGCCTTTCATCCCAAAGAAGCTAAATACACATTCTTTTCAAATGCACATGGAGCAGCTTTAAAGATGGACCACATGATAAGACACAAAAAAAGACTCAACAAATTCAAGATAACTGAACTCATATCAAGCATTTTCTCTGACCACAAGGGCCTGAAACTAGAAACCAACCTCAAGGAAAATAACCCAAAACACTCAAAATCATGGAGATTGAATGGAATGCTATTAAACAATGAATTGGGTCATGAATAAGATTAGGGAAGAAATCAGAGTTTCTGCAAACAAATAAAAATGAACTCATGACAATCCAAAGCTTATGGGAAACACCAAAGACAGTCCTGACAGGGAAGTTCATAGTGATACAGGCCTACCTAAAAAAAGACAGAAACATTTCAAACAAACAACTTAACCCTGTACCTACAAAAACTCAAAGAACAACAACAAAAATAGCCAAGAGCAAGTAGAAGGAAGGACATAACAAAGATCAGAGAAGAATTAATGGTGACTTCTTTTTTTTAATTTTTTTTTCATTTTTTTTATTTTAATTGTTTTTCAGTACAGTTTTCTGTCTTTTACTCCCATCCCAGACCACCCCCCAGTGCTCCCCACCTCCCTCCCCTTTCCACCCCCCTTAGTTTTTGTCCATGTGTCCTTTATAGATCAGAGAAGAATTAAATGACATAGAGACTAAAAGAACAACTCTAAAGATCAATGAATCCAGGCGCTGGTTCTTTGCAAAGATAAATAAAATTGACAAGCCTTTAAGCTGGCTAATCAAGAAAAAAAGAGAGATGACCCAAATATACACAATCAAAATGAAAGGGGACAGATTACACCTGACACCACAGAAATACAAAGGATTGTAAAAAATTACTATGAAGAACTGTATGCCAAGAAATTTGAAAACCTGGGTGAAATGGACAAATTTCTAGAAAAATATAATCTTCCAAAACTCGGTGAAGAAGAAACAGAAAGCCTGAACAGACCACTAACAGGTGATGAAATTGAGGCAGTAATCAAAAAACTCCCAACACACGAAAGCCCTGGACCAGATGGCTCCACAGGAGGATTCTACAAAGCATTTAAAGAAGACCTAACCTCTATTTATCACAGACTATTCCAAAAAATCCAGAAAGATGGAAGACTCCCAAACTCTTTTCATGAAGCCAGCAGCATCCTAAACCCAAAAACAGATAAAGACACAACAAAGAAAGAAAATTTCAGGCTAATATCACTGATGGACATAGACAAAATCCTCAACAAAATATTGGCAAATGGCATCCAACAATAGGTTAAAAGGATCATACACTATGACCAAGTGGGATTCATCGCAAGGATGCAAGGATGGTACACTATTCGCACATCAATAAACATGATACATCACATAAACAGAAGCAAAGCAAACATCACATGACCATATCAATAGATGCTGAAAAAGCATTTAATAAGGTACAGCGCCGATTTATGAAAAGAACACACAGCAAAGTGGGAATAGAGGGAACATTTCTCAACATAATGAAGGCCATATATGAGAGACCAACAGCCAACATCATACTCAATGGGCAAAAACTAAAATCTTTACCACTAAGATCAGAAACAAGACAATGTTTTCCACTTTCACCACTTCTATTCAACATAGTATTGGAAGTTTTAGCCACAGCAATCAGACACGAAAAGGAAATAAAAGGAATTCACATTGGAAAAAAAGGAACAAAACTGTCATTGTTTGCAGATGACATGGTAGTGTACATAGAAAATCCAATAGACTTCACAAAAAAACTGCTCGACCTAATAAATGAATTTGGCAAAGCAGTAAGATAAAAAGGCAGTATTCAGAAATCAAAGGCATTTTTGTATACCAACAATGAAATATCAGAAACAGAAATCAGGAAAAACATCCCACTTGGTATAGCAACAAGAAAAATAAAGTACCTAGGAATAAACCTAACTAAGGAGGTAATAGGCCTGTACTCAGAAAACTATACAAACTGAAGAAAGAAACTCAGGAAGACACAAATAAATGGAAACACATACTGTGTTCATGGGTCAGAAGAATTAACATCATCACGATGTCCATACTACCCAAAGCAATTTATAGATTCAGTGCAATACTTATTAAAGTACCAATTCCATAGTCCACAGATATAGAACAAACATTTCAAAAATATACAAAGAACCATAAATGACATTGAATAGCTGCTGCAGCAATTTTGAGAAAGAAAAGCAAAACTAGGAGAGATCACAATACATGATACCAAAATTTATTGCAAGGCCACTGTAATCAAAACAGCCTGGTACTGGCATGAAAACAGACATATGGACCAGTGAAACAGAACAGAGAGCCAATAAATAAACCCAAGTCTCTACAGTCAATTAATATTTGATGAATGGGGCAGAAACATAAAATGGAATAAAGATAGTCTCTTCAACAAATGGTGTTGGGAGAATTGGACAGCTAAATGCAAAAAAAATGAAACTCGAGCACCAACTTACACCATACACAAAAATAAATTCAAGATGGATAAAAGACTTAAATATAATCTGTGACACCATTAAAATCCTAGAGGAGAACATAGGCAGGAAAATCTCAGATATCTCACGCAGCAACATTTTTACTGATATGTCCCCCAGAGCAAGGGATATAAAGGAAAGAATAAACAAATGGAATCTCATCAAAATAGAAAACTTCTGCACAGCTAGAGAAAACAGCATTAAAATAAAAAGAGACCCAACAATATGGGAAAACATATTTGCCAATGATACCTCAGACAAGGGTTTAATCTCCAAAATATACAAAGAACTTACACGACTCCACTCCAAGAAGACAAGCAACCCAATTAAAAAATGGGCAAAGGACTTGGACAGGCATTTCTCCAAGGAGGACATACAGAGGATTCAG
>PVKM010034359.1:0-15612 GCA_004027735.1 Carollia perspicillata
CTAAAGGTGCACTAAAGCTTCAGGGTCTCTGGCATGGGGATGTCTTTATTCACTCCTGAATATTTTGTCAATTTTGAACTAACATAGTATTTAAAACTTCCGCCCATTGTCATGTCTGTTTGAGAGGTTGGTTTCGTCAAAGAATATAATAAATAGCATACTAAATTATATCCACAGGCAGAGTATGGCTCTGGAAACCCAACAACTTAAGTTTAAATCCTAATTTTATTCTTTACTATTGTAACTTTGAGCAAGTCATTTAACCTCTCTTTGCCTTAGTTCCTCTCCTTAAAGCAAGGATATTAGTGACACCTACTTGCTATGATGTAAATGTTTGTGCACCTCCCTCCCCCCAAAATTCACATGTTGGAGTCCTAAGACCCAATGTGATAATATATTTGGAAGCAGGACATTTGGGAAGAGAGCAGAGCCTTAATGAATGGGATTAGTGCTTTTATAAGAGAGACTTCAGAGAGCTTCCCTGGGCCCTCCCACTGAAAATAGCAAGAAAGTATTGGGTATGAGCAAGGAAGAGGGCCTCCACCCACACCTGACCACATTGGCAACTTGATCTTGGACATCTAAGCCTCCAGAAGGGTGAAAAATAAATTTCTCTTGTTCACAATCTTCCCAGTCATGATATTTATTATTATAAACATTAAGTATATAAAGCAAACAAAGCACCTAGCATATCAAAAGTGCAATGTAAGTAATAGTTATGTGCCTGTTTGTAGTAGGCAACCAAATCTAATTGGAGCTTATTTCAGTCATAACAAGAAAAACCCAAATCATTCAGAAAGATAGCTTGGAACCTTTACTCTCATGAGTTCTTCAGCTTATACAACTTCCATGAATAGCATATTACAAGTATTATAACCTCTGATAATTCTTGAGCATTTTTGTTTGTTTGTTTGAAAGTGACCCTACACTGACCCTGAGCTCACTCCACGCCCACCCCACCCCCATCATCAACGCCATCACTACTAATGCAATTTAAATGGCTGGATGTGCTCGGTAGGCACTCCTTAGTTGCATCTCTGAGAAACATTTTGTTTGGTCTCTACGGTATTTCTTCAAAAATTTTAATTAGTTTCCAAAAGCTAAAAATGGGGAGGTGCCAAATTAAACCTGTATTTCTGATTTCTCTAAAAAAATCAGGAAGTCTGGCTGCCCTGGGCCTATCGCTCGGCATGGAAACAACTGGTATCTGCAGGGCAGCAGCTGCCCCTTTCCACAGGGCAGCGGTGTGCAAGCTCACTCTGCGCCCTCTCCACCCCATCTTTTATCCTATATTTGAGGTTGCAGCCTCCGAGATATCTTGCAAAACTGTTTCTATAACACCAAGCACCAAGTGATTCTTTAATTTGTATCTGAGGTCTTAAGGAAGGAGTTTACAATCATGCCAAGTTAAATAGTGAAATAATGATCAATACCTGATCAAAGACATTCAGATCTTGACAGTACAATAGCAGTTTTATACACCTACTATATGTGTGTGTGTATACATACACATACATAAGTATATTTACCTTCATCCACATTCTATGAACAGGGATGCAGCTTAATATAGTGGAGAAGGAATATGCTTTGGGGAAAGCCAAAGTGGCTTAAAAAGCTGGCATTTCCTTTCTTAGCAGTATAACTGAAGAACTCTCTCAGTCTGCTTCCTCATTTGTACAACTGAGAGAATTTATCAGCCTCACAGGGACATTGTAAGGTTTAAATGATTACTTCTGTGTTTTGCTCATGCTGCTGCTTCCACCTAGGAATTTCTCAGCAGCCCACCCTTCCCCTAGTTGACAAACATCTCTGTGGATCAAGACCCAGAGAAAAAATAACGTTTACTCTCCAAAGCCTTCCAGCCCTCACTGCCCCATGTTCTCTCCCCCACCATCCCAGGAAAAAAGGAATGCTTATACTTCTGGTTTCCTATACGTATCCTCATAAGAGCATGTTTAGTGTATTCACCTTTTGCACATATATCTTTCACACCACAACAGCATGCATGCTTTGTGTTACTAGAATGTAGTGTACTGCTTTTCCATATGTGTTTAGATAATAGAGACCCAGCAACAAGTGAATACATGTTCTTTTTTTCTTTCTTACTGTTTGGCTCACATTGAGTCTTAATAGTAATAAATTTTATTACCTCAATTGCCTTGAATAGATGCATACACACTTGTACTTATCAAAGCTTTCTGTTTAAAAAAATACAAAATGAGCTTATGTAGAAGAAATTTTCTACCCAAGCAGTTTTACCAAGATAGAAAGCTAGAGCATTATGTGCAGCATTATTTACAATAGCCAAGACATGGAGACATCATCAGCATCATCAACAGATAATCAGATGAAGATGTGGTCTATATAGTCAATGGAATACTACTCAGCCCTAAACACAGATGAAATATTTCCACTCGTGACAACATAGATAGATCTTGAGAGCATTATGCTAAGCAAAATGAGTCAGAAGTGAATGGACAAAAACCCTATGGTTACATTCATATGTGGGATATAAAACAAAAAGTAACAAACGAACAGGCAGAATATACTCACAGATATAGACAAAGGAATGGTGGTTACCAGAGGAGACAAATGGCGAGGAGAAGGTGCAGTAGTTAAAGGGTTCAAGTTTATGTTAGTGGAAGGAAACTAGACTTCAGGTGGTAAGCACACAATAGAGTAAAAAGATGTCTAACTACAATCTTGTACGCCTAAAAAATACACAGTGTTAGTAACCAATGGTACCTCAACCAGTTTAATACTGAAAAAGATAAAACAGTTCTAGTAATAAATGCCATGCATGTGTTTAATCTCCATACTTCCTAGAAGAAGCCGACTTGGACAGTTAGAGGGAAGCATAATAAGCCCTCTATTTCTCCCAGAATGCATATGTAATTTAGACCCCAATTATTTTCAGACTTTAGACTTTCATCAAAATCCAGACTTTAAACTTCCTGGAGGAAAGGCTATATTTATCTGTTTTGTGTATTAATGTATATTAATCTTTGCAGGAAAGTCTGGCACACTAGAGGCATTCAATATTTACTGAATAAATGTATGAATATGTCTGGAATGGTCTGAAATATTAAGCACTTGGTAGGAAGTAACATCACCAGTCAATGTGAGAGTCATTTTCTAAATATTAATCTCATTTATTTTCATAACTCTCCTGTGATATTAGTATTTTTATTATCATTTGACTCCAAAGTCTTTGCTCTCTCCACTCCACCCCCCATGCCTATTCTTGTCTATATCTAATAAAAAGGGCAGACCTGCAATAACTATGCATTTAGGGTGTTGAAGGCAAACGAGGGTCATAGATACTCAAATTATGAAGTTGTTGACAAGTACAGGCTAAAGTCACCAATGGCGGGGCTTTTGTTAACTTCCTGACTAATATGACAGATGTTTTTTCTCCTAGCCTTAATCTGGCTCCCTGGCAAGTTGAACATAATTATGTCTTAACACGTACAGTCTTCTTAGTCATGGCACGTCTTATCTGTCTGCATAAACGGTCTTATCTTTGAACCTAACTTCCATTTATGCTAAATGCCTTTCACTGGAGTCAGTCATCTTTGAAAGGGGGTATCCTGGTTTGACTAGAACAGTCCTGGTTTTCATTTCTTGTCCTGATGTTATGGTTACAGTACTTCCTTTCACTCAGTCTACAGGGATCTCAATAAAAGGATTAGTGACCAATTTGACTGGACATCGCTTAGGCCACTGAGCATTGAGCCAGCTGCTTTCTTGTAGGTTACTATTTGCACATGTTGTAATAACAAAAACCGAACTGAAAACTTCCTCAATAATTTATGTGTAAATGGAATCTGGTGGTATGAAAAATAATGCGTAAGTCCAGAGGAAGAAAACTGATCTACAGGGCATGAAATAAAAATTTCATAGTCCTTCCTAAACCCCAAACACCTCCTCCTCCTTATTACTGTCTTTGGAATGGATAATGTGGACCAGGTAGAGAATGATCATTTCATTGTGTTTGCTGGACTCAAGTCCTGGCCTCAGCTAGTTCAGGACAACATTTTATTTGCCCAAATAATAGATACACGAGACCTATAATATTATGTCTCTTTCTTACATTCCAGATGCAAGTCTGAGCTTTTCTGGGTGATAGTTTACACAAGAACCATGTGACTTCAGGAAGCACGTTTACTGTTGATGACTATTGTGCTCTTTGCTTTCTTTTGATTCTCATTATTAGGCACAATGAAGATTCTTCCCAGGTCTTATTTACCTTTCCCTCTTTGAGTCCACAAACAGGATACAGTTTGAACTGGATTGCAGAGACTTGGACTGCAGAGATTCGGATTACATTCTTGGTTATTTATTCCTCCGTACAGTGTCTGTATTATAACATTGGCATAAAAGTATGACTTCATGCGGTCTCCCATTGGATCAGATAGTTTGTGCTGGCATAAAATATGGATATATACTGCCTTCACATCTTTTTAAGTAGTATCTATATAATTTAAAGTCATTTTGACAGTTCTCTGAACTGTACTTGAACACCAAATAAAATAAATTAAAAAAATAAATAAATACAGTCATTTTGAATGAGTTGAATATATAATCTGTCTATGTAAAGAATACAAATATTTTTCTTCCATTGTTACTATTATCTAAGGATGTATAAGAAACCACCCCCAAATCCTAGTGACATAAGAACAACCATTCAGTAATCAGTTCTGCACATCAGGCACCCAGAGCACTGCAAGGATGGTCTTTCCACTCCACAGTGTCTGAGGCCTCAAATGGGGGCAAGTCAAACACCTGGGGACCGTCACAACTGGGACTGGAGGGCCCACCTTCAACAGGACTTCTGCCCCGTCCTTTGTGCCACATTGGTAGGTGTGACTACAAAGTTGGGAAACCTCCCTTGCTTGTTTGTTTTGTTGATTAGGTCCCAGTTAAAGGTGAGATGATATGGTATTTGTCCCTCACCACCTGGCTTATTTCACTTAGCATAATTTTAGTGGGCAAGGTGGACACTTGGCTATAAGTAATTAGATACTTTTCTAGGCTAGTTTAATGTATTTCACCTGTAACACAGCAGTTTTGTGTCTAGAAAAATAATTTAAAAATGTTAATAAGGATTTAAAGATTTTATTTTATTTTTCTTTAGATGGGAAGGGAAGGAGAGAGGGAGAGAAATATCAGTGTATGGTTGCCTCTGCATGTGTCCCCTGCTGGGAACTGGCCTGCAACCCAGGTATGTGCCTTGACTGGGAATTGAACTGTGATCTTTTGGTTCGCAGGCCTGTGCTCAATCCACTGAGCTACACCAGCCAGGGCTGTTAATAAGGATTTAAATAAAGATTTATCTATAAATAGTTTTATCATACAGTTATTTGTATAATTCTTTAACAATCATGTTAAATTCTACACATACCACAAAAAAACTTTAATTTTTATAGTATATCTAATTCACAGAATACTGTGAAAGTCATCTAGTAAAGAATATTTACTGACATGAGAAAATATCCATAATATGCTGTTAAGGCTTAAAAGTTCATAGGAGGGAATGCCCTGGCCAGGGAGCTCAGTGGTAAGAGCATCCTTCTGATACACCATGTTTGCAGGTTCACTCTCCAGTCAGAGCTTAGAGAAGAAGCAACCAATGAATGCATAAATGGGTGGAACAACAAACTGATGTTGCCCTCTCTAATAATTTTTTTAAGTTTTTAAAATTTATAAGATGGAGATATGAAATAACTATATAAGACATATATCTACCTATGTAAAAATAAAAACTCATACCCAAAACATTGACATAAATGATACTTTAGGTCTGGAGTTTTGCATAATTTTATGTTCCTAATGTGTTATTGTGTATTTTCCAATTTTTCTAAAGCTATATGTATTGATACATTGTTTTCCATTTTTATAAAATGATTAAGAAATTGTACTACTTTATAAATATATAAATTAAAGCAATAAATCAAATTCATCTATAATCTTTTCACCCTAGATTATCACATTACTTTTAAATTTTTGTTTTATATTCTAGGTTAACTATTTTTAATAAAAATTATATATATACTATATAAAGTGTTGTGTTACTTGACTTTTTACCTTTAAAACTGGAAGATGTTAAGCAAATTAGAGTTTGCCCTCCAAGCCTCCTTGAATTTCTATAGATAACCAGAGATCCTGTCTCTATGCCTTGAAATACAAACATACTGTCCTTATAGCACTAAAAGTAATTTGTAACAATGAAATCACAAAAAATAGACAGCATCTTCTGGGACTTCCCTGTTCTTTTCAGGCCACAGGGCTGTAAGAGTCAAAAATCTCCCCACTATCACATCTCCTCATCACTACAGCAGTTCCCATCCGGGTCCAGGACTCATGCCCTCATGTCAACCTTTCCATATACCAGAAAAACCACTGTCTCTTTCCCATCCCACTGCAGAGACCTGGGACGTACTAGCACAGTGTTGGGGTTCAGTGCATCTTGCAGCCATCTCAGCACCTCTGCTGTCCCACAGTAGCTTTGGTACCTAGCTTGTCATCTTCCAGATCAATCACCAGGATACTGAGGCACAGATTTCCCATATTTTCAGATCTACCAACTGTTATTTTTAGTTTCTGTCACTTTTCCCTGGAACTAGTTCTGTGGGTGATGGGGAGGAGTTAGGAATTTTCTTTTCATAGCTCTACCCTATAACACTTCTTGGTCCAATAGCCCAATAATAATTTATTTTTCGTCTACACTGGGGGAGCAGGATGAACATATAAGCATGAGCATTTCAGCAAGCATTTTCCTAAAATGTCTGTGTCAAACCTAAACAGTAAGGTTTGTAAGACCTAAATTTTTTAAAAATGTGCTTTACCTCACAGAGCAAGAATGAACAGAGACTAGAGAGTGAGCTTAACACTACTGCTACATTTACCAAGATGTCTAGGCATCTAGATTGAGTAGGGGAAAAAAGACTGGGAAAAGATGATTCTTAATTCACTATATTTGTCCCACATGACTAACTTTACCCAAGTTGGACTGTGTGCAAAGAGACCCAAAATGGAAATCAGATTGTCAAAAATAAAATTCTATTTTTTGCACACCTTAATACCTACACTGATATATTCACTCCTATTCTAAATCCTTGTAAACATATTTACATATAAAAAATACATATTAGCAGCACCACCTCACTCAGTCTTAGTGTGGTAGCATGTCCAGCTTAATATATTTTAAAAGGCATTAAGGAACAATTTACAGTTACAGCCAAAATATCCATGCAGATTATAGAATAATAATATGTATAAAAATTAAAACATGAAAGAACTTAAAATATGTGTAGTACATTATTATTAATTTATATATAGAGAAGTTCTTTATCTATGTCATAAAAATGATATCTGACTCCTTAAAATTAACATTTCTCTATGGAAAAAAACTAGAGCACAAAAGACAAAAATCAAATAATAATTGGGAGGAAGATTTGCAAATCCTACCACAGAAAAGGGTGAATTTTCTTAAAATGTAAAAGCTACTTCAAATAAACCAAAAAACCAATAACCCAACATATAAAAAAAGGGCATAAATAGACAACTTAAAGAAAAGGAAATGCAAGTAGCTATTAAGCCTATAAAAATACACAAACCTGTTTATAACTTTAAAAATGCAAATTACAGGTATAATAAAATATTTTTTCATTTTTCAGATTGGCGAATACTAAAATGTTTGATAATAGTGCTGAAGAAGGTGTGAGGAATCAGGCTTTATTGTATGTTGCATTTAAGAATATAGTACAGTGCAAACTTTATAGAGAACATTTGGATATGGGAGTGATCATATATATATGTATGTATATATGTACAATCTTATGAGCAATTAGTCATTACATTTGCAGTAAACAGACATTGCAGCATTGTTTATAATAATAAATGAGAATGGAAATAGCCTACATGTTAATTAATAAAAACCTGGTTAAACACTTTAGGGAACAACCTTACAATGCAATTATTTAAACAAATAAGGCAGCTCCATAGGAACAGACATGGTATGATTCTAGAGACATATCTTTTACAGAAGAAAAGCAAAGTAAAACCATGCATGTAATGGGTAATGATTGTGTACAACAGCAACAAATATACAATATGCCCAGAATATCCCTTGAAGGGAACACAAGGAAGAAGTAACAAGTAGGTACCTGCTGAGGGTGAGTGGCTTAGGAGCGGCACTTGGGAGAGAGGCTTTTTTCATTGTATTACTTTTTGGATCTTTTGAATTTTATACCCAAAGCATGTATTCCTGCTTTAAAAAAAAAGAGAGAGAGAGAAAGAGAATAAAAAAGAAAGGGAAGGAAATGTGAAATAAAGAAAAAGGAGTGGAGAGACACATAATGTCAATATAAAGAGGTGATTCTTTGCATGGCACACAGCAGAACAACCCAACATTGTCTTGAGCCAGTTGTCTCATCGAGGTTTTCTATGTAGTTCCCAGAAAAATCTCAGCTCTCTCTTCTAAAGCCCCGCCCTGCTTTATTTCATTGCCTCTGCTTGCATGGGTTGAACTGTACCTTTCTCCACCACTCCCTACCAAAAATTTAGAATTCTACCCCCAATACCTTGAAACGTAACCATATTTGAAAATAGGATCTTACAAAACTAATCAAGTTAAAATGAGGACATTGGGATGGGTCCTAATCCTGTATGACTGGTGTCTTTATTAAAGGAAATCTTTGGGCACAGAAGAAACACAATGTGGACAGACACTGGGAGACGATGGCCATCAACAAGCCAAGGAGATGCCAGGAAAAGTTCCTTCCTAGTACCTTTTGAGGACACATGGGCTTTGGACTGGTGACCTTCAGTCCTGTGAGACAAAAAAATTCTGTTGTCCAAAGCCACCTACTTGGTGGTACTTTGCCATAAAAGCCATAGGAAGCTGACACTGTGCTTTATCCCCTTTCCCTCTCCCCAACTTTCCAACTCTATGCCCTTCCCATTTCCTTTTCTCAAGAGCAGTAGTTCCATTCCCATAAAATGTAAATCAATTTAGCCTTTTCCAGCACAATGTAATTCCACAGATTTTCCCAATCAGCATTAATGAAAGCCCGGAAACAAAGGGTTGGCAGAGTTTCCCCCAGAAACAAAGAATTCTTCCTCCTAAGGCAGTGGTGATGGTACACGTAGGCTGAGAATACTTCAATTTATTTGTGTCCTGGTCATATATATGTAATTATCTTTCTAAGAGCTGCAGGATTTTTAATTACCTAACTATACCATAATTCATTTAATCATTTTCTGTAGTGTTGTACATCTATGTTGTTTCCCACGTTCCACTTTTGGATAAATTCCTTAGAAGTGAACTTTATGAGTCGAAAGGCAAACATACTCTGTGTTATTTGGTACATATTATCAAATAGCCCTTTAGACACATGGCACATTTTAACTTATTTTACCTTGGTAATCAAAAAAATTATTAATGATATGGTAGTCATGCTTTTATAGTTTCTGGTATAGGACAGGGGTACACCAGCTTTTTCCATAGAGGGCCAGAGAATAAATATTTTAGAGTTTGTGGGCCATGCAATATCTGCGGCAACTCTGCCACTGTGATGGACAGTAGCCGAGCTCACTCTGCAAGTGAGTAAGCAGGGCTGGGATCCAATAAAACCTTACTTATGGATATCGAAACTGAATTTCAAATAACTGCCATGTTACAAAACATTGTTCTTCTATTGATTTTTTTTTCAGCCACTTGAAAAAATGTCAAAACCACAGTTCACAGGTCATACAAAAATTAGGGGCAGGATGGATCTGACCAACAGGCTATAGTTGGCTGGTTTCTGGTATTGAATTTAGTACTTGATAACTCACTTTGCAATACATTAGAAAATTGTCCCTAGATGGTATAAAGGAAAGAATAAGCAAATGCGATCTCATCAAAATAAAAAGCTTCTGCACAGCTAAAGAAAACAGCATTAAAATAATAAGAGACCCAACTATATGGGAAAACATATTTGCCAATGATACCTCAGACAAGGGTTTAATCTCAAGTGTTGGAGAGGTTGTGGAGAAAAGGGGACACTAGTTCACTGTTGGTGGGATTGCAGACTGGTACGACCACTATGGAAAACAGTATGGAGTTTTCTCAGAAAACTAAAAATGGAACTGCCTTTTGACCCAGCAATTGCACTGCTAGGATTATATCCCAAGAACCCTTAAACACCATTCCAAAAGAACCTATGCACCCCAATGTTCATAGCAGCACAATTTACAACAGCCAAGTGTTGGAAGCAACCTAGGTGCCCATCAGTAAATGAATGGATCAAAAAACTATGGTACGTGTACGCAATGGAATTCTATGCAGCAGAAAGAAAGGAGGAGCTCCTACCCTATGCAACAGCATGGATGGAACTGGAAAGCATTATGCTAAGTGAAATAAGCCAGGTGGTAAAAGACAAATACCATATAATCTCACCTTTAACAGGAACCTAGTCAACAAAACAAACAAGCAAGCAAAATATAACCAAAGACGTTGAAATAGAAAACAGGATGACAGTAACCAGAGGGGAGAGGGGAGGGAATTTAAGGGGAAAAAGGGAAGAGATTATAGGAACAAGTGTAAAAGACACATGGACAAAAACTAAGGGGGGTGGAAATGGGAGGGAGGCAGGGAGCACTGGGGGGTGGACTGGGATGGTAGTAAAAGACAGAAAACTGTACTTGAATAACAATTAAAATAAAAAAAGGAAGAAAGGAAATTGTCCCTTGAGAAATTTTTCCTTTCCTGCAGGTTTTCTGGTTCTTTAAGATCCATATGGTATTAGGGTAACTTCAGGCACTACTGTCATAGTGGCCAGTGGATAAATTGCTGTTACTGCACATCGACTATTGTCAATATTAATTCAAATCTCTGTTAAGACTATTGGCTAAAGGAGATAGAGAGTACCCATTACTATGTTTTCTCTTAAAGCTATTCCTAGATTGGGCCAGACCATTAGAGCTTTATTACTCTGTATTTATTATTTTTCCCTGACAAGTTGGACATGCACGTTCACATAGTCCTCATTTCACAGAATCCCTCTAAAATAGTTATGATTCCAAGATTCCATAAGCCTATGTTGAGAATCGAGAAACTCCCATTCACCTACCAATCTGTTACTCAATGAATATTTTTGAGGATATTGATTATGTCCCTATATGTCAATATATCCTTTGTATGAGGAAGACCCTTGTCTCAGTAAGAAAAATAATTAGGCTTCTCTTATTTTTAGTATTTCCTTGTGCCCTAAACTTGCCAAGTCTCTTTGTTAACTTCTTATTTTTTCCCTTTGGTTAACTTCCTTTATACATATGCTAATTTGTTTTACCCTGCTATATTTTATATAAGCTGTGTCCTGTATCCTCCTCATCCTCTTTCTTCTACATCTTTTTTCTTAATCCTCGCCCAAGTATATATTTATTATATGAGAGAGAAATAGAGAACATAAATGTGAGAGAGAAACTTTAATTGGTTGCCTCCCATATGCACCCTAACCAGGGATTGAACCCACAAACCCTTGGTGTATAAGACAATGCTCCAACTAACTGAGCCACCCAGCTGGGGCTCTTCTTCATCTTTTAGAAGAAGCATTTTAATTTTTTAAATATTAAGAACAGGGGTTGCAGGCAGGGGTGTGGTAATTCCAGATTTGACATGGGATTGGGGTGAGGATGACCTTAATGTCCATTGGTGCCTTTTCTTTTTTATCCTTATGGTTAGTTTTTTAGTCTCTCTTCTCAGTAAAATACAGTAGAACCAGTCAAAATAAAACCTCACATTTATTTTGCTTGTCTTTTTCTTTCATCTAATGGCTCCACTTATGAACCACTATGCCCCGAAAACCCAGATGTAGATGCCCCCAATGGTCTCTGGACCCTTATCTGAAAGTCCTCTGCGCCTCAAAGTCAGAGCAGGGGGAGGAACTTGGGCCAGGGAGCCTGCCCTGGAGATTTATCTGCCAGGTTGTCAGGAGTGACAGCAAAGAGCCAGGCTGCTTGATGAATCCAACGAGCAGAAAAATCTGTCAAAACACCCAGAACGTTCATTGCAGGAATCATGGAAACATTGCCTATTTGTTTGGAGCACGTTTAATTATTTTTAAACATATGCAGTCTGTAGTTCAGTGAACATGTCAGGGATAATAGAGGAAGAAAAGCAAATGAGGGGAGCAGCCCTGATCCTGGAGTGACTCCTCTCCTCAGCTGGCCGATGGGGAGAAGCAGTTGACTCTCTCCAAAGTGTGGCTCCCTGTCTGTCACCTAATGAAACGCAGTAGGGGGATTAATGTCATTAGCCGGAGGCCAGCATGCTGTGTAGTAAACAGACACACATCCTCACTCATTTGGGGGAGTGTTTCTCAGCTCCTGCCCACTGGCCTGCAAAGGCTACTCCTAGCCTTGGATTAGTTAAATGAGAAGAAATTATGTTGGTTGAGAGAATCGTGTGGTCTATTTAGTGAGAGCAACCCCTGGGGACTCAGGCACCCAACTCTGCCACTCACCCCCCCATTCATCCTAATTGGGGTTTAGATTTCTTCTTTGGGGGAAAGCTGAGGTAATCAGAGAAGATAAAAGCCTTACAAGTAAATGCTTTACAGAAGAAAAAATCAACTTTTCTTTTGATACCTAAACTGAGTGTGGGGGGGGACTGCTGTTTGGATACCATGGTCATCTCTCTTCACTCATGAACAGGAGCTTTTCCACATATCAGGCACTACTGAGAGCCGAGAAATACATGTGTTCACTTTTGCCTGCTCCCCAAGAAGGTACACAGCAAACAGCTGCAAGTGAATAAAACTTAGATATTTCTGTGTGTATAAAACACAGAAATCCTGACTTTAAAGTAATGGTAGCACATACTGGGGGACAAGGAAAAGCCAGGAAAGTCAGGAGGAGGGATAAATACTTCCTGAGGATGGCTATGACCAACATTCAGACACAACCCAAACCCTTCAATTAAATGGAAGAATACCCAGCACTGTCCAGATATAACCAGGGGAAGAGTCTGGGAAGAAACAGAAGCAAAATAATAAATAAATAACTAACAGCCAAGGAAGAGAAGAAGGCTTGAGGAAGATGTGGCAAGGAAAATTTAGAGTTGACTCAATATTACACAAATAGTAGATAAAGTAAAGGCAAACATAAATGCCGTCTTTTCAGAATTTATCTTAATTATTTTCTTATCAAAACAGGACACTCTATTTTATACTAAAAGCTTTGAACTATGCTGATATTTGTACACAGTGCAGTACTTTGTAGCAATTGATATTACTGTCAAAGAAACATGACGAATAAATACAAAAAGGAAATTCAGGATCATTTATATTAATGTTACAAACTCAATATCATATACCCCCAGTACATTGCTACTACTTCCTGAGAGTCACTGGGAGCCATATTTTTTTCAGTGATCTCTAAATTTTGTATTGGTCTCCTGTCACCACCCCCACAGGAGGATGCTGCATTTCTGCTGCCTCTAACACCTCAGAATTTTGGTGGTGTTGATCTGAAACATCACTTAGCCTTCTACAATTCTGTGGGTAGTAGTCTTTTGGATGGATTGTATGGAGTGGCTGTTGTCCAGGGCATCTCCAAGACTGAAGTCCTCCCCTTCCTCCAGCAGGCAGCAGTAGGTGATGATCTCAGCCTCCAGCTTGACCTTGATGTTCAGCAGGGCCTCATACTCCTGGACCTGGCACTGCCTCTCTGCCAGGGTCTAGGCCAGCTGACTCCAGGTGCAGCAAGATCCTGTTCAGCTATCCCACATGGCAGAGCACATCTTCACCTCCTCAGGCTGTTCTCCAAACTGGCCTTCAGATTTCTCTGAAGCTGAGGTTGATCTCCAAGACTGGACCATATGTCTCAGCTCTGTGAGGGTCACCTCAGCAGCTCCTAGTTCAGTGGTCTGTGAGGGGACCACTGTGGTGCTCTCTTCAGTCTGATGGGACCAGTGCTCATCTAGCTCCTCTCAGTTTTTTTGAACCAGCTTATCATACTGGGCCCAAATATCTGCCACAATCTTGCTGAGGTCCTGAAATATGGGGTCATCCAACACCACAGTCAAACCAGAGTTGGCAATCTGGTTTTGTAGACCATTTACGTCCTCCTCATAGTCCTTCTTCATGAAGAGCAGCTCCTTATTGAGAGTCTTTATCTCTATCTACAGCTGCAGCCAAGTGATATTGGTGTCATCAATCACCTTTCAGATTCCATTGATGTCACTCTCCACAGATTGGTACATGGCCACCTCCATCTCATACTTGTCAATCTGCAGAATGATGTGGGCATTGTCCACAGAACTTGCAAAGACCTGAGTCCTCACATCCTTTATGACCTTGAAAAAATGCTCCCAGTCTGTGACCCAGGGTCCCTTCTTCTACAGCTCTTTCAGGACTTTTCTCTCCAGCCTCCAATAATCAGCCTCCAATAATCAGCCTCCAGGCTTCTCACCCTCTCCAGGTAGGAGGACAGGTGGTCATTCAGGCATTTCATAGTCTCCTTCTTGCTCTGGATGGTCTCCGTGCCCACCAGACCCTGCAGCCAGGCCCCCAGGCCCCAGCCAGTCTGGGAGCCATATTTTTTAAAGGACATCATGGCAGTGTTCATTTTCTCTCCTATTAGCAGGTCAAAAATGACCTGCTAAAATTTTTCTCCTATTAGCAGGAGAAAAAAATTGGTAGGTAGGAAGAGTGTACTATCACACATGTATTTGTGTATGTGCTTGTGTATATCAGAAAGAAACAAGGTCAAATTTAGATAGTTTATTATTTATTTTTTTAAGATTAACCTAAATCTGCAGGCCCCATCAGCTTCCAGGGAGGAACGAGGTGAGGAACTCAATACCAGCATTCAGACTGTTACTTCATTGATCAACACAGAACCTCAGACTCCTCTCCTAGGTCCTGTCCTATAAATACTCAGGGAGTCTGCTCTGCTGCTTCTGCCTGCTCTGAAGAGCCTGGCCTCTGGGAAGAACCCTCCATCCACCATCCCCTGCAGGTCCCACAGGGTCCTAAGTTGCATGGTGGCCCCAGTGGAGAGAGATTGCTGTCCTGCTCAACCAGCTGCTTCCCGGTCCTCCCACAGACACTAGTCCCCTGAACTCCTTACAAGACCAGAGTTGACCCCGTCCTCCACACAGAGAGGATTCCTTCTCTCTTTGATTGGCAGACTTAGGCCCCGGGTCAGGCTTGGGGAGCTGCTCCTGGCTGACTCCTCCTTTGCTTGCCTCTTCTGAGTCCAGGTTTCAGTGCACCACACTGTCTTCTGTTGGGCTCCTTTCTGCTTCAGCAGAGTCCTCATGCCTGTGGACCACTGGGGTGGAGGTGGGGCTGAGGGAGATGAGGCAGTTTTCTACTGTTGGTGAATCTGCCTTTTCCCTCTGGAGTTTTGTTACCAAAACTTACAAGAAAATATTTACATCTTTGATACTCGATATATTGAAGTAGAAGTTATATGTGAATAAGGGAGATGAATGAAATGAGATATTGCCCATGCTTTTTGGTAAATGCAATGGCATCAAATAGAGAAGTGATATCCTCTATATGTAATTACAGAGAAAGCCTGAATTTCTGCTTCAATGTAACTGACTGGCTACTGGGTTTT
>PVKM010034360.1:0-15611 GCA_004027735.1 Carollia perspicillata
TAAATGTCTGAGGGACAACTGGACGTGCTGTCAGTGACTCTGTGAATGTCTGAGGGACAACGGGACTTGCTGTCCGTGTCTACTGTAAATGCCTGAGGGACAACGGAACTTGCTGTCCATGTCTACTGTAAATGTCTGAGGGACAACTGGACGTGCTCTCAGTGACTCTGTGAATGTCTGAAGGACAACTGGACCTGCTGTCAGTGACTCTGTGAATGTCTGAGGGACAACGGGACTTGCTGTCCGTGTCTACTGTAAATGCCTGAGGGACAACGGAACTTGCTGTCCATGTCTACTGTAAATGTCTGAGGGACAACTGGACATTCTGTCAACGGCTACTGTAAATAGCTGTGACGACAGCATTGTTTTTACCCTCAGCAATAGAACTTCCACAACTGTGTCCCTGCCCTCCTGCCTCTGGAGTCCCCATTTCTCACCCCAGCAGCCTTCACCCTGTCATCCCCCAGTGCCGAGTAATTCAGGATCTGGCAAGTGTCATTAAGTGAGGCCACTGTTTTCCCTACAGGCACAGCCTTCACTCTCCCAGGATTTACAACCTTAGCCTCAGAGTGGCTTATTGACTCAAACTACACAATGATGTTTTTCTCCCGTAACCGTAGCATAAAAGAATCAAGGTGCCTCTCACCTACGTTGCTTTAGGTTAAAGGCGAGCTTCATGGAGTGTGTCTGGCAGCTTATGTGGTGTAGGCGCCGTGCAGCGAGCCTGTGTGCTTTCCTGCCAGACCACCTCTGCCTGTTTCTCCTTGTTCCATCGCATCCCTCAGCGCTTATCTTTCTTCCCCTGAGCTGAACCTCCTCTTTAGATAAGACCGACCCCAATTCAGAGCCATAGATAAAACGGTGGGTGACATAGGGACAGCAGAAGCAAGATCTATGCATGCCCTCCCCTCCTAACTGTAGAGATTCAACCACACTCTCCCCTAAGGAGTTCTTGGCTTGATGAGATCCCCCTCCCATTTCAAGACAGTGAGCGTGAACCTTCCCGGGAGGCTACAAGCAGCAGAGAGTGTTTTGTTGCCCTAAACCTGTTTAGCATCTACTGGCAGTAGTTCCAAAGTTCGAGAAGGACGTGAAATCCTCATCTGGGGCCAGCACACTCCAGTTCATTCGCTGTCGCTGGTCATGGTCGTTGTGGGGTTTGGCTTTGATGGAAAGCAGAGACTCGCCAAAACTCAGTGACCGTGACGGTGAGTGGACACAGGCTGATTGCCAGGCAGAAAGTTTTCCAATCATTCCACTGTACTAATCAGGAAATGTCAAATAAAAGTGATATTAGTAGGTTTCTGACAAACAACAGTGCAGCAAACAGTGACAAAGGTCAAATAGGGAGCCTTTATCTGACATGAACGCATTGGGGCTAAGTACTCGCGGCAAGCTTAAGAAAGGGATATTTCCTGGTTAAGGCTGCCTTACACAGGCAGAGACAATGTGCAGATATCAATGCAAATTTGTACAGGGCAATGGAAAACACTATGTTTTTATTACTTATGTGCCCACATATTAATGAAACATAGAACTATACATAAATGGTGATTTCACACATAGCTAGGTGTAAGCTATAAGAGGCCACGGTTCTAAATTTAGAGCTTTAAAATAAGGAGATGCAAAATCCCAGATTTTGACTTTGAGTCTAACAGGCAAGTTTTATCGTAAAAGTATTTGTTCCTGTGTTGGTTGCCATGGCGAGTGACAGGTACTGGTCTATGATTGCTAGGGCGAGGAGGTCGGGGAGAGGTGTGTAATTTGGAGCCGTAGCATCTATGACTTTATGAAGCTCTGGTTTCGTGAAAAAAGCACATTTCTGTTATATTGCATGGCATTTTATGTATGCGATGCTCAGTCCTCACCCATGCATCCCAAGGCCGAGACAAAGCGCATGAATTTGTCTACGGCCATTGCCAAGTGTTCCCCAAGAGCATTACGTGGAGTGTTACGGGCATGGTGAACCCCAGCACCTCTGAGAGTACTTCCTTCAGGCCACTTCTCTCCCCAGATGGCCTGGGAGGCAGGAGGCGGGACCCACACACCTAAGGTCACCATCAGCAGGTAGCAGGAGGGTGAGTCACATTTCTCTGCAGCTCCTTGTTTGGAGAGTGTTTGTTTTGTCTCGGGATTTACCATGAACTGAAAATTTTCCCCTACCGCCATCCCCCCACCCCGCCCCCGCCTTGCTGAGACTTCTAGTCAACAACCCAGGTTAATCTGCCTAAGGCTTCCTCGTGATCACACAAAGTTTAAAATCACGATTCAAAGTATTTGCAACATAAATAAGGGGAAAAAGGTCTCATCTTTCACGTTCTTCTGGAAATATTAAAAACTCTTGCAAGTCAAATTTTTAAAAAATGAAGCTTAGCCTAAAAATACAGCAAACGCAAGTTTTAAGAAAAAAAAATTTTAAGTGAACATATCTTAAAAGAATGTTTCTTGAAAAAGAAATATGAAGTAAAATAAAAGGAAAAGACCCGCTTTCCATATTGACCAATATTAAGCACGAAAGACAATGCGTGTGGCTGAGGACTGGGAGAACAGTTGTTATTCACTGCTGGGGGGTGTCAATGGGTGTGAGCTTTCTGGGGAGCAGTTTGCGACAAACTCTTTTCCTCTGGGGAGAAGAGGAAAGAGGTAACTGCATGATGACCTCAGCGAGGGAAAAGATTGTGGAAAACAGCGGGAAATATGTTTATAAGCTTGATGGAGGGGTACCTGCTTGGAATCGGACCGAATTTAAAATCTGTAAAGGGAAAATTAGATAAATCTACCAAAAAAGATTAAAGTGCTTGGTTAGAGATTTAGAGCATGGGTTCTCAAATGCTGTGAGAGGGAGTATAAATGGCTGTTCCAACACAGCAGAGTGGCATGTCAAAAAATAAAATATTAAAATAGTTTAACTCAACAATCCCACTGAGAATTTGCCTGTTCAGAGGTACATATATGAGACTGTTCGGATACCCATGTTCAAGGATGTTCCTTGTAGCATGTCTACTGAAAACCAGTGAACTGTTCATCACTAGTAAATGGGTTACTAAGGATGACATATTTATTATTTATGTCACGTAGCGAGAGAGATCTATGGGAAAGATATTGGGAAATATCACTAAGTGTAAAAAGATTACAAAGCAGGAAGTGCAGAATAATTTGTTCTAAATATACAGGTACACCTAGGCCTGAATATTCATATACACGAGTCTAGAAAATCTTGTGCTCAAAATAATGTCATCTCAGGCTGAATGAGACAATAGGGATTCTGCTGGTCAGTTCTATGCTTTTGAATTTCTTTTACAATGAACAGACATAGATTACTTAGATAATGAGAAAAATATATTTATATTTTAATTTTAAAAGTGAGAAGCTATTCCTCTATGTTTTCCCCCATTCTTTCTATGATTTTTAACATGTAATACCTCCAAAAATATAGCAGCATTATGGGCACAGTAAGTAGTTTTACCCAGAGTTCCTTTAAAAAAGAAAACTAATTTAAAGATCACAAAGGAGAGGAGAAAATTCATGTCACCATCACCTATTAAGATTATATGCATGTGACAGTTTTTGATTTATATCTTACTCATCTTTTCTTACATATTCCCATTTTTCAACAACCAACATTGTTTTTGAAGAAAGAACATTAATTTTCAAGTAGAAAGAGCATGTGGAAATAAAAAGGAAATTCACCGCTATAGAAAAGGAGAAAGCATCCCACTTGTATCGAACTGCTTTTCTGATGGGGAAGTTCAAGGAGAGGAATAAGTAAACCAAGAGAAGGGCCACATGGGCAGATACCCCAGGGAAAATTTTGATAAATTGAAAATTTGGCTGTATTGAAAATTGCCTTTATTGTAACTTGAAGACTGAGAGTTCCTTTTTCAGAGCTTTCTCGACTCTGCAGATGAGAAATCTGATACTTGTAGAAAGTAAACAAAGTTTAGGTCCCAGCATATAAGTATTCAACCCTGCATCAGTTCCCCTGAGGCTCCAAAATTGAGTGACCCAGCCAAGATCACACGCTGACAGAGTCTCCACTAGAACCCCAGACCCCCAATCCTAACTCACTACCTTTCACTATTTTATGAGATGGCTTTAATCCTGAATTCTATTCCTCATTAAAACCTAGCATTTTTAAGTTTTGCCTCTATTTTCTTGTTTCTTTTAAAAATGTAGTGAGTTATATGCACTTTAGCCACTATTTTGAAATTTCTGATACAACAGTTTATTCTTCTTGAAATGTTTTTGAGAACTTCTTTTTAATATTGCATCATTTAAAAATCTAGAATTATTAATCATTTTTCTTTGAACAATTAGTTGTGCTGTTTCTTGCTATTTTTTTTTTTCAGTGTCACTGTTAGTGTTAAAATACAGCTTCAGAAACCACTTAAAATAGGTAATGTTGAGCTGAGATGTCTGTTCTTTTTTTTATTATTTAATTTATTTATCTTTAGAGGGGAAAGGAAGGAGAGAGAGAGAGAGAAATATCAATGTATGGTTGCCTGTGGTGCATCCCCTGCTGGGAACTGGCCTGCAACCCAGGTATGTGCCCTGACTGGGAATCGAACTGCGATCCTTTGGTTCACAGGCCCACACTCAATCCACTGAGCTATACCAGCCAGGGATTGGGATGTCTGTTCTAATATGGAACCTTATGATCTTGGGCCTTCACAATAACAATAAATACTTTGGCTTTCACCCTTCTTTTTTTAAAAAAATATTTTATTATTGTTCAATTACAGTTGTTTGCATTTTTCTCCAAATACTTCACCCTTAATTCTAAAAAAAAAGGAGAGAGAGAGAACGAGAGAGAGAGAGAGAGGCATAAATGTCCAGGTTTCCTCTCTGGGCCTGGGTGGGTCAAGGAAGATTAAAGCCAATGTGGATCTAAAAATAGGCAGGCTCTGCTCTCACGTGTACTCGAACACGGAGACATGAGTATCCGTAGGCTGTGAAACCTTCAGTCTGTTGGGGTGAAAGTCCAGATTTGGCTCCGAGATTGTGTTTTCCGTCTTCCACAGAGAATCCTGGAAAACAATGAGAAAACACCTGGGAATTTTCCAAATTAGAGAAAGCAGAGGAGAATGTGCACCACTTTAGAGGCCCCTCAAATACTCCACTGCTTCTTGAATGAGACAGATCCTTGTAGGACAAGACCCTCGACGAATATGATTCCATTCGAAAGTATTACAACCTAGTATTCCCAGGTCTACCCGGAACAACACTCTGCCAGAGTCCTTCCAGTTGAAGAGTGAATAAACAACTTGTGACCGATAGCTGCAATAAATTCTCCTTTTATAAAGTTGTTTTAAGGTTTACGATGTCAACGTAAGAAACGTCCAAACCTGTAGAGAATTTTGACCTGTTTATTTGAGCCAAACTGATGACATACCGAAGAGCAAGATATCAAGTGCTCCTGTAACAGTTTTGCACTTTCTTTTGTGCACATGAAATTAAGGAGGGGCAGTACATGGAGGTGGGAGAAAGCAAGGCGAGGATTGCATTACAGGACAGTTAAGACTATGTGCTCTCTTAAGGGCTAATACTCCCTTCCAGGGGCAGTACTTCTGGAATTGCAAAGATGTGTTAACCTAGATGCCCAAGAACAGTGGACAGGGTTTGCTGAAGGCAAAGATAAACCTTTATTAAAAAGTTATTGGCCTGGCCCTGGCTGGTGTAGCTCAGTGGATTGAGCACGAGCCAGTGAAGCAAAGGGTCGTCGGTTCGATTCCCAATCAGGGCACATGCCTGGGTTGCAGGCCAGGTCCTCGGTGGGGGACATGTTAGAGGCAACCACATGTTGATGTTTCTCTCCCACTCTTTCTCCTTCCCATCTCCTCTCTCTAAAAATAAATAAATAAAATATTTTAAAAAACGTTATCGGCCTGGATTGTGCCTACCACCATGACCTGCCCAGTTAGGAATATAGGATCAGGTCACCCTGTGAGGCTACTTTCCACAGAACCCCTCTTTCCCTCCGCAACAAAGTGACTTTACCCATATTTGGTCTTTTGAGCAATCAAAGGAGAAACTGTACTTATGTTGGTATGTTTTCAACCTTCCATGCTGGAATTCGTAAGATGTTGATGTGATCCACCGAAGACTTGAGCCGTTCTCGCCCACACAGAACACGCTAGCCCTGTTTCAGACTGGCCTACTGATATTCAGGTTCAGGTGTAGGTCCCTCTTTAAGAGCTGCCCGAGAGAAGGCCATGGGAGCGGGCTTGCAAGGTGGTACGGAGAGTGCTGGGATCCTCCGAGTCAGGAAATGGCAGGAATTTCAAAATTCAAACCTCCTATGTTTGAATCCCAAGTCCACCCCCACTTTACTGGCTATGTAGCCAAGGGCAGATTTCATATCTTATAACATTGAAGCAATACTTCTCTGACAGGTGGCAGTGGCAAGTAGAAAGGACACTAAGGAGATTTCCATGATCTAACCCATTTACAGGAGCCAAGCTATCTAGGGCCCTATAGAAATGAAAAGCAAAAACAGGAGACATATTTGCTGACTAACATATGGAACTGAAAACATGTGACTTAAAAAAGAAAACAAACCCTCAGCTAAAAATAGAATCTCAGCGAGATGCCCCTCCCAGTGGCAAGTGACATCAGAAACCACAGCCACAAAAATGTGGGAACTGGTAGAGGGCATGGGTGACTGGACATCCCAGGCAGTGTCTTGCATGCAAACCGGCACTTTAGTCCTCATTGGTCAGAATTTTGTGCTCCGGTCTCAAAAGTTCTTTTCAGATGGTAGCGTGTCCTTCATTCAGCTCCATCAGAAATATTATATATACATATCTACATATACTATATGCACATATAGATGATAGGTACATATCATATATGGGTTAAATATAAATATATTTTAAATATATTTTATATATAGGTTATGACACTATGGTTAAAAAATGTGTGTAAGCAGAGAAATCAGACACACATTTACTTCTATAGACTTGTTCCCTTCCTCTTTCGCACAGTTGGAGACCCAAGGAACAAAGACTAGATGACTTCCCCTTTTCATGTAGCTCTTACTCAAGTGAGAAGCCATTTCATTACACAAACATTCCTAGTCCTTCCAATGTCATTCCCCTCTTTGTATTATTTTTAAATATATTATATATTATGTGTGGTTAGAAATATATCGATTCATTTGACATGATATTTTCCCTTCTAATTTTAGAGATATTTTTAACTCTGAAATTCAGAATTACTGACTTTCATAACTATATTCATGTGCCCTGGCTGGTGTGTGAATGTGTGAGTGTGTGTGTTGGAGTGTGTCAGTAGAATGATCTTGGGCACTGTGACCAAACTGTCATGCAAAGCCATAGGTTCTGTCCAGAATCTAATTAGAAACCTGTCATCATCATGAGTTGTGTGGTCCTTCGGTTAGAAGGTGAATAAACTTGGAGAATCTAAAGTGTGGCTGGTGATCACAGTTAACCACACCGCACTCCATACTTGAAAGTTGTGGAAGAGAATCGACGTGGAATGTTCTCACCGCAAGAAAGAAAAGGCAATTATGTGACGTGATGGTGTGTTGATTAAGAGCCTCACTGTGGTAATCACTCTGCGATATACAAGTGTATGAAGTCCACACGCTGCACACCTTAAACTTACATGATGCTACACGTTGATTATGTCTCAGTAAAGCTGGGGGGTGAGGGGGGCAGGAAGAGTTGTGTGGCCCTGAGATTGGAAGTGAATGAAAAGAACCCAGGTGACATGGAAACACATCTACAAATCCTAAGATTCAAAGAAGTACAAAATCAATTCAGAGGCCCACAGAATGGGGATTGCGGAAGGCCAAGGGCAGAACAGGATGGAGTGAGGTGACCATAGGCTACGGGACCTACCAGTGACAAAATCTGTTCTTGACTATAAACAAAGCTCAGGATATTCCTTCCCTCAGGGTGTCGGATGAGAATCCAACGAGCATTCTAACTCCCTAAATCACCTGGGAGTATAACCCCCAAAAGTGTGTAGTTGGAAAGGGTGGTTTATTTTTCAAGTAATATCCTGCAACCTGGAAAAGTTGACTCAGGTATACAAGTCAAATCTTTAGGATTAATATTTGGGGAGGAGACTGTACATGCATAGTATTCTGTGTACGCTAACATTTAAGAAAATATGACGTGTAGATATTTTTGACCTATATATTATTCAGTGTAGTAGCCGTTCAGGGAAATCAGGCCTGAATTGTAGTGGAAGGCCAACTCCTCCCTAGGCCAACTCCTCCCTAGCAGACTGCTGCTCGGCGGACTTCCATATCTTCAAATCTTTTTCCTATCTCCACCCACCTCCTCCAGTAAGACTGTCCTGTAAACAGTGCAACATTTACTTGTTCCAGATCTAGTCAAAGGGGCACCACTCAAGACCCCACCACGGGACATACAAAGGTGGTCCTTTTAAAGGAGCACCCACTAATGACTAACAGTTAACAAGGAGCCAGCCCAGGGCACCCACCCCTCTCGCCCCTCCCCGACCCAATAGGCAATTAGCACTGCTCCTTCTTCACAGGGCTCACTAACACCAAACTTCCCTTTTATGTACTTACTTTACAAAAGCTCTTCGCGCATTTAAAAACCTGTGGATTTTGTTAGAATTGGAAGCAAGGCATGCTTCCTCAGAAATGACAAAAGTAAAACAAAATCTTCCCTTTGCAAAGAAGACCAAACAAATCAAGTATGAAGAGGATGGGGAAATACAACTTTTACTCACCCGGCAGGGGTCAGAGGTTATGTTTTTTTTAAACCACTAAATGCGTGAAAATGATGACGCCTTTATCTTGTTCCCGGTTGTTCCGTAAATGCCAGTAACTTCAGCATGCTGTGGGCACCGAAACACCACATAGATCCTCTAAGATCGCATGGCGCTAGTTTATAAAAATTCAACTGTGAGCGAAGCAAGACAGGCCTTCTCAAGGTTTAATGTGCATACCGTCCCCTGGAAATGTTGTTAAAATGCAGGTTCTGACTCCGTAGAAATGGAATGGGGCCTCAGAGTTTGCCTTTCTAGCTCCCAGGACAGGCAGAGGTCCTTGGTCCCCTGCTGGCCTACTGAGTGGCCAGGGTGGTGGCAGTGAGTCAGACCGGTCTGGAATTAGAGTTTAAGTTTGTTCAGGGAGCAACCATGTGTCAGGCAAGCTCTGCCAAGAAAGAGAAGTGCCTTCTGTACCTGACATTTTTCTTCCTTAGAAACCCCTGGAGGATAGGCGCATTTTTTCACAAGTCATCCTGACATTGGTGCAGTCTCTCTCTTTTTCCCTTTTCTTGGATCTCTGTCATTCAGTGTATTAATGGCGATTCTAATGGAAATTCCCCTTAAAATTTGGGACCAATAAGAAAAAAAGAGTTCTGTGACTGAGGTAGGAGCCAGCAACTTTTGGCTTAGTCACTATTTATTTAAATAAACTCTGGCAAGAAACCTTTAGGGCAGGGAGGCTGAGATGAGAGAAAGCAGTGGCTAAGGAAACAATGACCAAAATCCTTCAATTGTCACTTCTGGGCCGGTGAGTGTGGATCCAGGTGCCCAGCAAGGCCTGACAGTGACATCCCTGCGGGTTAGTTCGGACCCAAACATCCAAGAAGGGCACCTCAAAGCCCAGCTGGCAGGGGTAAAATGAGAGTCAAAGGAAAAAACGAGAAGGGGCTCCTGTGAACAGTCAAAATGTACCCCCGCTCTCATCTGGAGTGAGGGTCAGCTGGGCAGGCCGCTGAGCCCTTGGCTGGAACTCTGAAGGACTCAGAGTGTGGTCGTATATCCTCCCTGCCCCCACTGACTGCTTCAGATTTTACAACAGATGTATCAACATCACTGAAGAAAAAACTGCGGACAGGGCCATCCCTGGCAAGTTCTACATTTTGTCGCTGTAACCAGTATTGTTACTACTACTGAGTACTTCCTCTTTTCGATTTCTCAATCTTTGTCCCTGCTGCCCTGGCACTAATTTTCCTGGTAGGAGACTTTGAGTTCCAGAAAGGATGGCAAGATGAAAAACTGAGGCTAGGTAAGAGATTACTACTGCAGGTGTGAAACCACAGTGCCTGTCTCCCAGACTCAACCACACACCTGGAAACAGAAAATAGAAACACTAACATTTCCAGACACTGGGGACTTCAGAGAGGCTACTGCCTTCCTGGCAGGGGGAAAGGGCAAGAACGATTTTTAAAATCCTGGTGCTTTTGAAGTTTGAGTTGAAACAAGAGAAGGGGAAAAAACCAAAGCTGGAACCAGCAGGAACTATGGGAACGGCTGACTCCAGGACGTGGACTTTCAGGTTCAAGTAATCAGAAGGATCTCTCGCCAGCCAGTTCCACTGTTTCCATTTATCACGCTGCCTGATAATCTGAAAATAAGGATTCACGTGGAACATTATCTTTTTTTTAAAATGCAGCCCTTTCTGGGAACGCTAATGAGCCATCAACCACTCACATGTTACCGGTCAGTTTAATTTAGAGAGTGGGAATTAGAATAGAGGAAATTTAGAGAGCAAGTAATCAGTCCAAGTTTTTCTTTTGCACGTGACAAAACCACAGTCCAAAACCACCGTCCCGAAAGGAAGCTTCTTGCTCAAGAACACAGAAGGCGAAAGGCAGAGTGAGGCCACAGCTACCCTTCTAGGTCTTCTATGTGATCAGACAAGTCATGCTTCCCTGGCAAAGTGAAGACCGATTTACTTAAAATCGTCATCTGTTGAGCATCTCCCATTGCCAGGTGCAGGAAGAAGAACTTGAGACACAACAAACATGGCCTTCACTTCATGGAATTTAGCATCTAGTTCAAGAAACTGATACATGAATACAAAGTCAAGTGCCACCTCCCAATGATTTAAGCAACTATCATTTCTGATATGTTATGAAGAAAGAGGAGAAAAAGGACTAGAAATCAAGAGGGAGAACTATGTCAGATTAGGTGGCTGAGAAGACCCCAGTGGCCTCTCAGCTGGGATCAGGAGGCTGACAGGCTCCATCTGGACAGAGCCCAGGACAAGTGTAAATAAATGCAAAGCCTTCGGGAAAACACAGTGTGATCTAGAAACAGGGAAAACCAAGACACTTGGACGTTGGGCTTCAAAGATCTGGGTTCAAAACATGACTTCACTACCTACCTGCCCCGTGCCCTGCACACCTCCCCCCTGGGATTTTTCTGTCATAAGATACAGTGGTTAGACATAATGTCTTCATCTTGATGGTCCCAGAGATTCGAACTGATCAATTTCACATGTCACACCTCTTCCATTTTGGATATTAGCGTTATGTTTCCCACACCATGCAGCAACATTTTTCCATTTCTGAGGAATTTCTTTTCCTTTTACACTGACTCTCTTAACTCTAATATTTCAATAGTGCTAAGTCTGTGACTTCATTTGAAGATGCTGATAGTTTTTCCAGTCCTATATCATATTTTTATTTCATTGTTCTGTTACTTGATTGGACTGAAAATGATACCAATTTACCTGACTTTGATTTTAGTATCACCTTTTGCTCTGTATTTTAATTTCTGCTGACACTAACAAATGCTAGCATCTGTAAATTTTTTAAACTGCCACTTAGAAATTAAATAAAGTGGCCCCAGCTGGGGTGGCTCAGCGGCTTGAGCACCAGCCTGTGAACCAAAGGATTGCGGGTTTGATTCCCAGTCTAGGGCCAGGTCCCCAGTAGTGGGTGCACGAGAGGCAACCATACACTGATATTTCTCTCCCTCTCCTTCTCCCTAAAATAAATAAATAAAATCTTTTTAAAAAATCCTACAAGATTAAAAAAAAAAGAAGTGGAATGCTATTAATACCCCAGAAGCTCTTATAAGACCCATGGAGTCCCTATCTCCTCTAAGGGCAAACGAATCACTCTCATAACTTCCAACAACACAGATTAGTTGTGTCTGCTTTGAAGCTTCTTATGAATGAGACCAAACACTACATACTCTTTCATAGCTGACTTCCTCTGCTCCACATTGTCTGTTGTATTCATCTGTGTTGTCACCCGTGGTTGTTGGTCATTTATTCTAGTTGCTGTGTAGTATTACACTGTGGGAACAGACTGCAATGTACTTATACATTTACAGTTTCCCAACTGCCAAGTTTGGAGCCACACATAGTGCTTCTGTGGACATTCTTGTTCATGTCTTTTGGTGAACATAAGAAGGTCTGTCTGAAAAAAGTCTAACCATTGTTAATATAACAAGAACAGTTTGTGTTACATCAATGTAACCTGGCAGCCAAGGAGACTGGGCTGGAATCTGTGTGTGTGTGAACAATGACAAGTTCATTGTACTAGTCAGTGGGGGTGGTAGATGCCATCAAGTGAGCACGGGTACTGTGCGGCCTTTGCATTCAAACGACTGAGTGAACAGAGCAATGAATCTGCATCAAATGTTGCGTTAAACTTGAACATTCCTCTGTGGAAACTATTTAAATGATTCAGGAGACCAGACTATGGGCAACTGGTAATTGGTGGTTTTCTCATGACAACATGTCTGCTCATGGGTCATATCTCAACCAGTTTTTTTTTGTTTTTTTGAAACATCAAATCAGCCAGATGACTTGGCCCCCACAGCCCAAATTCATTGCCCTACAACTTCTGGCTTTCCCCAAAACTAAAATCACCTTTGAGAGGCAAGAGATCTCAGACCATAGATGAGATTCAAGAAAATATGATGGGGCAGCTGATGGCAATTGTGAGGTCCCAAGGTGCCTACTTTGAAGGGGACCGAGGCATCATTGTCCTGTGTACAATGTTTCTTGTATCTCCTTCAATAATGGTATCTATTTTTTAATACTACATGGCTAGATACTTTCTGGACAGGCCTTGTACACATACATATCTATCTGACATATACCTAGGAGGCAAATTGCTCAGACTACATACATTTGAACTTTATTTGCATATTCTTTGAATGATTAGTATGAATATATACTTTAAAATATTTAACAGTAACAAAGGGTATACAGTGAAAAATAAGTGTCCCTCATGTGTCTATCCACTAACCGCTCATTCTCCTTCTGCTACTGTAGGTAGTTAGCTAATTATTAATAAAGGAAGCAAAGGGAATTAGACATTGAGTTTAATAACATGAGGAGCATAAGCCTATTTGTCTAGCCAGGAAACTGCAGCTTTACACCCTCCATGGAATTATAGCATTTCTCCACCAAGAGGATTGACACTCCTCCCTTCCCTCCTTCAGTAGGGAACTGGCATAGGAGGATGTGTTTGGCCGTAGAAGCCCATCAGTCTAACTAGCAGGTGGACACATCGAAAGCCTGTGAATGCTGGAAGTTTTTATTTTGAAAAAGCTCCTGGCTGTAACCCCAGGGGAGCAGAGAAGCCACACTCACCCCATTTGTTTGAGTGACCCACACTCGCCCCATTTGTTTGAGTGTTCCCTCTCCCAGGAGCACATGACCATGCAGGTCTAGCACCTACTAGGGCCTGTGGCAGACTGTGCGGGCTCCAAAGGACTAAGTGTTAATATGAAACAGAAACTCCGGACCTTGGCCTTTGTTTTGGCTTTGCTGAAGGCACAGTTGGACTTTTTCCATGGTGGGATGGACAGAAATGGGACATGGGGAACCCAGGGGCACCTTTCAATCTGAATAAGCCTTGCCACATCGTAATCTCTCGTGTGTGGGTCCTTGGAATGCTTTCCTTGTGATCCCATGGAGGAGCCTGATTTCCACCCACAATACAACTACCGTTTACCAGAAGGGCTAACTGGGCCCCAGGGAAGTCGGTCCTTTGCCCAGGAAGACACTGGATTTCAGTGGCAGAGCAGGGAGTCAGGCAAGGATTTCTGACTCTGAAACCTGGTATTGCTCCTGCACAAAGGATTTTCTTTCCCAGGGCTCTGCTACCGAGAGTTGTTGGGGTTCTCAACGATGGCCTCCTATCTCACATGTCTTTCCGGCCAGAATTTTATTTAGTAAGATAAATTCGGATGTTTGCTCTTACACGTTTCCCAAGAGACGGCTTCAAAAATGAAAAGAGGTCACCTGCCCAACTCCCCAACCTGCTTGTGCACACTCAGGTCTAAGGCTCAGAAAGTGATTCATTTCCCCTTTCTCTTGTAGTTTCCTTTCTCTGCCTGTCTCCTCTTTCCTTTGTCTGATGAACTCAACACTGTGGTCATGTATATACTTAACCTAAGTCTGCCTGGAATTTGGGCAGCTTCGAGTTTTCCCAGGCAGAGTCTCTGGGTTGGTATGAGTAATATACCCAATTGTGAACTGTGTTTCTAAGGACTGTAGGGGTGAACTGGCTGGCATGTTCTTGCCTTGCTCTCCTCATTCTGGGAATGTTGGTGGGGGAGGCAGGTGGAGAAGCGGCCGATAGCCTTAAGCCCTCCCGAGGTGACTCACACAGTAGCCGGCTTGCCTTTATTAATCCTTTTCATTCTCAAAATAGTCCTGTAGGGGAGGTATCATTATTTTTCTCTCTTTCTCCAAAACAGGAAATTTCAGCTCAGACAAGTGTAGCAACTTGCTTAAATATATATATCACGTAAACGGTGAAGCTGAAATACAAGTGCAACTTTTTTCTTTTTTAAAAAAGGTAAAAGCTTTTTTGTAAGTGGGAACCTTATACAAAATCTCCCCATTAACCCAACTTATTTTTATACAGTATAGTTCTTTGGGACTTGGGTTAATATTTTAGGCACTGAGCTAGCTGATTATTTTAGCATTTCAACTACCACCCCAAGTTTGACTGGTGGACAAAAATCCCCTGGGGGTTTTGGTGAAGGTGAGGGAAAATGCCTCTGAGTCACAGAAGCAGCTCCAGTGGTTCGGGGGTAAGACAGCAATGAGAGAGAAAGGACGTTCCTGTGCTCTGGGAGAGTGCTGCTTTGTTTTAGGGGCCGATGTGCCGCAGAAAACAGAGGCTAGACCTGTTTCATGCACAAAGGGAGGCTCTCTGATCTATAAATCCTTTGACAAAGGAATGCATGCCCAGGAATTCATGTTTTACAGGCAGATTGCAGGGTGAGGGGGACTCCGTTGGCAGAAAAGGGAAGGTACCCAGCTAGGAGACTTTTGCAATAGTGAAATTACATCCTCTATAGGCAGAGGAATTTGAGAGGGGAGGTCAAACCCAAAGTCATTTTAAGACAGATATGCTAGGATTGATACACTGAGTGCATGGGGTAAAGAAGAGGAGAGAAGCTGGCCACTGATACTGGTTTTAACTGTTCTAGTTGGGAGGCTGGAATAATCCTGTCTCAGGTTTCTACAAAGGTGGGTTGGAAAGGGCCAATACGTGGCTGCCAGGGCCTCCATAAAACCCTCTCTAAGGCTCCAGGCCTCCTTGCATCACAGGGGAGAGAGCGAGAGCTGCACACCAGAATCAGATCTGCCCCTCCGCACATTGGGAAGAGAGGCTGTGTGCTGCAGCCACTCAGGGTTTCTGTCTCAGTGCTGAGCTCTCACACCCCTGCTGCAGCTGCATGGGTGCCTGGGTAGCCTGTGCCACCAACAGCTGGCAAGGTCAGGATTCAGACCTTGAACTCAGCCCTAGTTCTTCAGGAGTTCTGTTGTCTTTTGACCTTGTTCAAGGTGCTATTTTACTGACCTAAACCTTTATATTTCTATTCTTTTTTAAAGAGAATATTTT